>JAMQGT020003571.1:0-50394 GCA_024447675.2 Pterophyllum scalare | reverse complement strand
AAAAAACACTCCAAGGTTTCTGACAGTCAAGGAGCAGTAAGATGCAAGAGGGCCAAGGATATCAGTTAGCTTATCCACAGGATATACGACTTCCAAACACAATCGTTTCTGTCTTGTTTTCATTTAGAGCAAGAAAGTTCTGTGTTAACCAGTCTTTAACATCATGAGGACAGTTAAACCAGAGGCTGCAGCGGGACAGAAGCATCCAATTTAAAAGGGAGATAAATCTGGATATCATCTGCATTAAAATGGAAGGGAATATTGTACTTTCTAAATATCTCTCCCAAGTATAGCATATATAATGAAAACAAGACTGGACCCAGAATGAACCCCTGAGGCACACCACAACAAATATTGGCTGAGGAAGAGGAATATTCCTCCAGCGCTATGGAGAAAGATCTCTCAGACAGATAAGATCTGAACCATGACAAAACTGTGCCTTTAAGACCAACAACATGATCAAGTCTGGACAAAAGAATGTTGTGATCCACCGTGTCAAAGGCAGCAGTTAAGTCTAAAAGAAGCAAAACAGCAGAACAACCCGAGTCAACAGTTAAAAGAAGATCATTAAAAACTGTTAAATGTGCTGTCTCTGTGCTGTGATGGGATCTAAAACCAGATTGAAACACTTCACAAATACCATGAGTATTTAAAAAGGTTTGAAGGTGATTAAAAACAACCTTTTCCAATATTTTGGACATGAAAGGTAATTAAGAAATTGGCCTATAATTGGAAAGAACATTTGGCTCTAGATTATTCTTTTTAATAATAGGCTGCACAACAGCATGCTTGAAGGCAACCGGTACACAGCCTGACAAAAGTGAGGTTCAGTATGAGCAAAATACTAATAATAATGTGAAGAGTTTTTCTAAGCAGGCAAGAGGGAACAATATCTAGAGGGGAATTAGAAGGCCTTAGTTGAGAGACCACTTCCTTTAAAACTAAAAAAGTCACCGGTTCAAACTGCTGAAAATCAGCTGAGCAATTAGAAGATGAATCTTGCTCTAAACGGTCTGTGAGTGCGAAAATCGTAAAGAGGAGATTTTATCTACGAAGTGTTTCAAAAACTGATCGCAAAGTGTAGAAGAAGCCTCCATAGGCACGGCGTCACAGGGGTTAATAACTGAGTTAAAAATTTTAAGAAGAACTCGCGGTTTGTGACTCTTCCTGGAAATCAGATTAGACAGAAAAGCAGATTTTGCTTCTGTAACAGTCTGAGTATGAATTGTGGGATTATGATTCATTTACAAAAAGAGGTATCACACTTCACCATTAGAAAAATGGCTTGGAAAAAAGTCACACATTTATTTGAAATAGTACTTTATATGACCATCTTTATGTCCATGAATGCAATTCAAAGTTCACCCATTCAAATATGAAATGAGACTTTGAAACACTCCTCTGTGAATCGCCACCTTATCGTGGTGGAAGGGTTTGTGTGTCCCAGTGATCCCAGGAGCTATGTTGTCCGGAGGCTTTTCCCCCTGGTAGGGTCTCCCATGGCAGATTGGTCCTGGGTGAGGGGTCAGACAAAGAGCAATTCAGAAGACCCCTATGGAAGCGTCACCAAGGGAACTGTTTACCCTGCCCAGGATAGGGTTATTGGGGCCCCACCCGGGATAGGGTTACCGGGGCCCCAACCTGAAGCCAGGCCTGGGGAGGGAGCTTAAGGGAGAGCGTCTGGTGGCCAGGCATTAGCCCTTGGCGCCTGGCCGGGCACAGCCTGAAGAGAAGACATGGGCCCGCCCTCTTGTAGGCATCGTAGGGGTCGAGTGCAATGTGTGTCAGATGGTGGCTAAGGGCGGAGACCCTGGCAGACCGATCCACAGCTATCAAGACTGGCTATTGGGACATGGAATGTCACCTCTCTGGTGAGAAAGAAGCCTGAGCTGGTGCATGAGGTTGAGTGATACTGGCTAGATATAATTGGGCTCACCTCAACGCATGGCCCAGGCCCTGGAACCATTCTCCTGGAGAGGGGCTGGACTCTGTTCCAGTCTGGAGTTGCCCTCGGTGAAAGGCGGCGAGCTAGGGTGGGCATTATTGTATCCCCTCGGCTTGCTGCCTGTACGTCTGGAGTTTTCACCGGTGGATGAGAGGGTTGCTTCCCTGTGCCTTCAGGCTGGGGAGAGGGTCCTGCCCGTGCTTATGCGCTGAATGACAGTTCAGAGTACCCACCCTTCTTGGAGTCACTGGGTGGGGTGCTCCATCTGCTGACTCTATTGTCCTGCTGAGAGACTTCAACACTCACGTGGACGATGACAGTGAGAACTGGAGGGGCGTGATTGGGAGGAATGGCCTGCCCGATTTGAACCCGAATGGTGTTTTGTTCTTGAACTTCTGTGCAAACCACAGTTTGTCCATAACATACACCATGGTTGAACATAAGGATGTCCATAAGTGCACGTGGCATCAGGACACCTTAGGTCGCACGTTGATGATTGATTTTGTAATCTTATCATCAGATCTGCGGCCGTATGTTCTGGACACTCGGGTGAAGAGAGGAGCTGAGCTGTCAACTGATCACCACCTGGTAGTGAGTTGGATCAGCAGGCGGGGGAGGATGCTGGACAGACCCGGCACACCGAAACTTATAGTTAGGGTGCACTGGGAACATCTGGCAGAGGCCTCAATCCACAAGATCTTCAACTATCACTGCTGGTAGAACTTCAACAGCATTCTGAGGGAGCCTGAGGACATTGAGTCAGAATGGACCATATTCCACACCTCCATTGTTGAGGCTGCTGCTCAGAACTGTGGCTGCAAGGTGGTTGGTGCCTGTCGTGGTGCTAGTTCCCAAACCAGATGGTGGTCACCAGAAGTGAAGGGAGCCATCAAGCTGAAGAAGGAGTCCTATTGGGCTTGGTTAGCCTGTGGGACTCCAGAGGCAGCTGAGGGGTACCTGCAGGCCAAGCAGAACGCGGCTCAGGCTGTGGCCAAAGCAAAAATTCAGGTGTGGGATTCAAGAGGAACAATGTGGTTTTTGTCCTGATCGTGGAGTGCTGGACTTCATCCTCTTCTTCTTCATCCTCTCATAGATATTTGAGTGTGTGTGGGAGTTTGCCCATCCAGTCTTCATGTATTTTGTGGACTTGGAGAAGGCATCCCACTGCATCCTTCAGGGTATCATTTGGGAGGTGCTGTGAGAGTATGGGGTGTGTGGCCCATTGCTGCAGGACATTCAGCCCCTGTACAACTACAGCGAGAGCTTGGTCTGTATAGCCAGCGATAAGTCGGACTCGTTTTCTGTGGGTGTTGGACTTCTCCAGGGCTGCCCTTTGTCACTGATTCTGTTCAAAATTTTTATGGACAGAATTTCTAGGTGTAGCCAAGTGGCGGAAAGCTTCTGCCTTGGGGGTCTCAGAATCTCATCTCTGCTCCTTGCAGATGATGCAGTCCTGTTTTATCAGGTGGTGGCCTTCAGCTCACATTGGAATGGTTCACAGCCAAGTGTGAAGTGACTGGTATGAGAATTAGCACCTCTAAATCTGAGGCCATGGTCCTCAACCAGAAAAGGGTGGAGTGCCTACTCCAGCTCAGGGACGAGTTGCTGCCCGCTGGTGGAGGAGTTCAAGTATCTCGGGATCTTGTTCACGAGTGACGGGAGAAGGGAACGGGAAATTGGAAGAAAATAGATGGATGGATGGATGGATGGATGGACTTTGAAACACAAAGACTAACAAACTAGAAAGCCACCAAGACCGTATCTGTATTTATGACCTGTAGCCTGTTTTATATTTTTTATATTTGAGTTAATTTTGTATATTTATGTACTTGTTCTGTAAATGATCTATTATGATTATTATAAGCATTCATATGCAGGTTTTTTAAAAACACATGTGGTATTCTAGATAAAGGAGGTAATGCAATATGTAAGTTATACCAACACTGCTGTATATTAGCAATGCTTAGGCCAAAACCGCCACCAGTGCTTAAAATAACAACAAAATAACAACAATATGGCTGATAGCAGGAATGCAGATAGCCTTTTAATGCTCATTTCTCCTTTTGTGCCAGGGACGAGATTGTCAACATATAAACGAACATTTTTAAAGTCTCTCACCTCTCTAAGCTCAAACATTTAGCCATTTAGTGATGCAACTCTCCTGGATAATATCAGAAAATCTTCTATGCAGCCTGACTTATTTTCAAGGAATTGCTGTAAGATAGCAGGTGTGCTCAGTGAACTTACTCTGTAGAAATCAAGTTTCAAGTCAACACATACAAAGAAAATAAACATGGAGGTGGTGTGGATAAAAGACTTGGTGCTGAGGCACATGACAAATACCAAGCTAATGTTCAGATAGACAACAGCACTGCAGCCACCCCATTCGTTTAAAGAAGACAGAAGTTAGCACAATGGGGTGCCAAGGCAGAGGCCCCAGGCTAAAGGATGCAGTGTCAAAAAGTTTAACCTCCTTCAACCTGTTTTCCAAATATTCTCTCCTGTGGTTTTTGAGCTGAATAATGCAAACATGTGCAGCAGCTCTCCAGGCCTTTCATTTGTATGCATGACACGGTGGTGTGAGTGAAACCTGGTTCGACCTTTGCCCCAAAACAATCCCACCTCATGTGAGAGGATATCAAATACATGCAAGCGCACATTCCTCTGCAATGTAAACATTTATTCTGCAACTCACTGTGAAACCGTATCATTCAGACTGCAGTGCTTCCTGTAAAATATGCCCCTACCATGCATTCATTTTTTATGCAGCGCTAATTTTGGTCTGAATGCTTATTCAGGTCACGTTCCTCTAGCATGGAAACACTTAAAATGCACCTCTTTTAAGAGGTTTCCCTACACCATCACCCTTACTGACAGATCCAATAATACACACAAAAGTAACTAAGATTAGAAAAGCCAAAATGATAACTCGGTCTGCAGCAAACTACAGTTTTCTCACACATTGTCTGCAGTTGTAAAAATGTACAATTCCACTAATTCAATTTCTTTTTGCTTTTCCATTTACTTTAAGCACTGAGTACAATAGGCACTGAGAACTGGACAATGCCAGGAGAACCAGAGTGAGAAACGTAGCAGGTGAGATTCTGAAAATATTCTGCTCCCCTCAGGTGAGTGTGCAGTCAATGTAGAGCATGCAGAAAGCAGAACACAAGATGCTCATTTGCTACCTGCGAACATGCGGGACATTGGTGCAGCCGGTCATCACAAAGACTTTGCAGTGGGGAACTGACGGGTTAGCATCCAAACAATTTTGCTGTGACCTGCACGAGTGTTGGTTAATGCCAATAAAAGTTCAGGGCTGTGGCTCATATATGAAAACAACTCAGGATTACAAGAATCTGACAACTACAGAAGGTGAACTAAGCACTTAAACTGAGTCACACCTGTACTGATGCATGCACATATGTGATCAGATCACCCAAGAGGTATTTTGCCACTAAGTGCGAACCTGCCCCCAGCGATCGCAAACGCATCTCTGCTTTGTATAAGAAGAGGGAATCGTTCAGAGGAAACGGCTCCAAAAGGCTGAAAGGTGTTAATGGGATGTCTTGTGCATTCCCAGGATGCCTATTGAAAGCATTAAGATCTCTGGTGTTCATCCTTCTTCTCACTGGTTATAACCTCTTCTTCAACACAACAATTTGTGGGGAGGGAGGTGGAGCACTAAAGATCTGTTAATGCATATTCTGCCTGCAGGACTGTTTGCATGTTGAGCTTTCGGCCTTTGTTATAAAGTGGAATGACTTTGTAGTTTGTTATTTACATTTATAGCCTACTTTCCTCTGGCTATGTCCTTTAAGGCTGAATCTATGTAGCGTCTATGACATAGCCTACATAACTGGCCAGTGCTGTTGCCAGCAATCAGTCCTGAACCTTCCTTGTTCTACAATTTCACTCCTAAAACACTGGTTGGCGGTGGGATTTCCTTCTTTGAGTTGATCCATTCTCGTCCAGTTGAATTATAAAATGGTTACTGAAGTAAAAGTATCCTGAAATGCCCTACTGAAGGGGCTGATCATAGTCAGTGTGGGCTAGCCTAGCTTAGTACTAGTTTAGCTTTGCTTGTAAAAGTAGGTTAACTTTCTAGTCTTGTGTTCTCTTTCTTTTCTCTTAAATTTCAGACACGAGCTGTTAGAGGTGTAATTTTTTTTTACCATGGAGGATTGTTGTTTCCTCCTACTTTCATCACACTCTGTCCAATTATACCAGACTGTATTCAAAGTTTGCAAGCCGTGTTAAATCATGCTTCAGTGCCCACACCACAGAAACCAGCCAGAAACCAAACCAAGCCAAAATTTCCCTGTCCCATCAGTAAAATATTTCTCATCACAAGGAAGAATAAAGAAAAGACTTTTTTTTTCTTGGAATACCCAAAAGAAAGTCCCATTGTCATAAAGCAAAAAAGGCTTTACTATGGAGAAGGGGCATTCCACCAACAAACATCCGCCCACCGTTACAGGAACATTTTAAAATTTGAATCACATGAATCAAGTTTCAGTTTCAAACCTACAGATGACCTTTTTTCCCCCACAGAAACTCTGTGCTGCAGGGGTGGGACAGGCGTAATAAAGCCAGAATTACACTTCACCCACTTCTGTCTTTAGCTTACACAGCTGATATTTGCACAGACTTTCTTCCTCTTTTGACAGAGTGTGCATACCCTGTAGTAGGAGCTCACAAACTAGAACTGGGATACTTCCTAGTTCTTGTGCTGCAGACCACAGAAAAAGGGGGACTTCCTCTGAGAGTTATAAGAAGTCAGGAACAAAGCTATTGTGGTCTGAAAATGCTGACTGAGTTTTGTGTGTGGCCTTTCCAGGTTTCATTCCAGGTAAATCACAAAGAAAAATACAGTGGTGGCTTTTGTGTTATAATAAAGAAATTTGTTCGCAAATAACACAAAACAATAACAGAAAAAAATTATGAGTCTCATTTGCTTCATCTTCACAGCTCTGGAGTTAAAATCCCAACATGAACACGTTACATGGACCTCAAGTGTCAGGTCTACATCCTGACTTTATTCCCTGGAGCCACTGAGACCTCGGATCACAAGTACAACAAAATGCTGAAAAATTCTCTGAACACACAACAACCCGTCTCATGCCGCCAATTTGACGGGAACTTTTTGTGCAGTGAGCCTGAAAGTGATTTTGTAGTTCCAAATTTGGAAATAGAGCTGAGATGAGAAAGCTGAGATGAAGGTTGCTCTTCACAGCTCTAAAGGTAAAGCAGCAATGACACACACACACACACACACACACACACACCAGAAATGATCAACCCACCATAGTTTAGGTAATTACAGAGGAAGAGGGGAGCCGAGACAGTCGACTGGACATTCATCTCATTACTCATACATGCCTCCAGGCTGGTTCCCACTGGCCTGCGCACACACATGGTGCACACACACACACACACACACACAAACAAAAACGAACAAGGTTGGGCAAAATCAAAATACTGGAAATTGCAAACCTGCACAGAGACAGTAAGGCTCAAAAGTTTGATGCCTCTGTTGTAATTATATCACTAACAACAGTACCAGGCTTATTATTTGAATGCATGAATGCTCATGCAGACACTGTGGTAACACACTGCAGCATGACTGGGAATTACATGTTTGCATACTTTCACAGCTGATGCCTTTGCAACTGACAAATTATGAGTAAGAAAAGGAAAAAGCAGGATAAACTAGGTGAAAGATAGAAGCTGTAATTACCACGCTATGTTCTCTTGGACTTGAGAGTCTGCACACTTTAAATGTGCGAGCTGTGATTAAATAAATAACTGCCGAGCCTACACTGCCTGTTTTCTCCTCCAGGATTGTCTTCTTTGCGGGGAGGGAGAGAGAGAGGCTGTAGATCGACTCCCGGTGTGATTTGTAGTGCAGAAAACCAGGTCAGCGAGCACACAGCGAGGGAAGATGAGGTACATGCTGGAGATGGTTACGTCAGCAGAGGCCAGAGCAGAACCGAGGTATCCTGCTGCGGAGGCGCGGCATCCCTGCCTGCATGCTGCTCTTTGGCGAGGCTCCGTTTTCCTCCCTTTCATGTCCCCTGACAAACAGCAGCAGCCACGGTGTTTAGATCAGTGCTTCGTAAACTCACAGCAGACTCAGAGGGTCGGAGCAGCGCGGCAAATCACGGCCCTAAAATAACAACAGGATTTCAGTCCGATTTCCCTTTTTCAGTAGAAGAACCCTAATGTTCACAAGCATCGACCGACACTCATGAAAAAGCAACCTGCTGCTCATAACTAGGAAATGAAGCAATGTCTAAGATGTTTCACTGTGTTTTGGTGCAGTGATGCAACAAACCAATCACAGCGACTAATGAACCAAAACGGCACGTATCATTTGAAAGTGAAGCAACTGCAGAATTCAGACTACAAGTGTCTGTACAAAGGATCAGGCTACAGAACATCATATTAAACTGATTTCATCTCATTTACATGAGCAGGTTGGTCTCATAACCACTCATTCATGCCTTTGTGTTTGCTTGAGCACATAAGGGGTAAATAAATCAAGTCCTTCTTCCTCATAAAACACATGATCTTAAAGTTGTGCGGTCTTAAGAAAAAAACGGGAAAATTCATGTCCATGCACACAAATAAATAGATTTTCATCACCATTGCAACATTTTAGCAGCTATGCACAGCTAATAATCAGACTGAAATGCCTTTTCATTTGACTTCTTTCTTTCAGTGAGGTAAACTTTGTAAAGATAATGTGCTACATTTACTTTTAAAGCAGTGATAATTGTGGCTTGGAGCAATTAACATTCTTTACACCAATAAAATGAATAAGCACATTTTAAAGCTTATTCCTCTAAGCTCAATTACAGCTTGTCTAATGTAGGAAGACGGCGTCCACGTGTTTGATCCTGTTGCAGCTGTCGCTGACACCTATCTGAACTGCAGAACAAGCTGGATGTTGGTCTAATCAGAGGTCTGAAACCAGGCGAACTAGTACCAAATCTAAAAGCACATCCTGCATTTAATGAGGCCATGGCACCGGCACAATTTAGGCTTCAAATAGTTGACCGAAGCTTGTCATTGCCTGTTGATATTACACCAGTTTATGCAGAAAATGTTCCCTATAGCTCTGATTTTGCAGCTGCAGAGCACATGCCTCTGAACCAGGGTGGGATTCTGAACCACAGAGTTTCAAAACACACATGGAAGAACCGCGGCAGGTCATTTATCAGCCGTAAAAGTGGGCTTCAGAGCTGTTGTGATGTGGAGCCTCGAGCCCCTCTGTTTTCAAAGCTTCACTCCGGTTTCTCAAATGAATAACAGAACTCCCAGTCCACGGCCTGGACACCCTCTAATTTGCTTGCATTTTTATAGTAGCCACCAATTTGCAGAAGCCACTTTGACCAGCACCAAACTTATGGCAGAGCATCTGTGCTTCAAAACATTTCCTATGTGCACCATATGAGAAAAATATCACATCCACTCATTTATGTTCAACAACACAGAACAGTGTGAGAGGACGTGTCAGCGGCCAAACGGGGAAACGCGTGGAAAGGTTTTAGCTTTGAGACAACCTGCTGTGAGCGCAGATTTCTTCACAACTATAAGATGAGGTAGAACCAGATATAGGTCACAGTCATCCGTGGACCTTACTGTTTATCAGAGCTAAGATTGCTGCCAGTCACACACACTGCATTTCCTCTGCACCTGATTTGAGCAACAGTCATCTGCAAATGTGTGCAGCTCCACAGGCATTTCCACCTTGCATTCCTTCTGCCTTTGTTTTGAAGGGCAGAGACTTCAAGCAGGAACTGAGAAGCTAAAAGTGGAACAAAGAGTTAAAAGACAAAAATCTTACACTTTGTCTGCGAGTGTATTTTGAGCCTGATGATAGACAGTCACATTCCTCCAAGCTGTTTTTTCCTTACCTAATTAGGCAAGAAATTCTTATCCAAGGGAAAGCACTGATGGTTTACGTAAATGTCAGTCAGTGCTCCGACAGACTGTCCATAAGCCTGAGAGCGAGGTTACATCACGGGGTTGGTCTGCACGGCAGCGCATCGCGCAGACGAGGTCAACTAAAGGACTGCGCTAGTAAACAGTCGAATAAATGATTCCCTTGCTGTTCTTGCACACTGTAGACCCGCCACGGTGGTCTGCAGCTGAGAAAGCAAATCTACTGTGGTTCATGGTGTTTGAAATGTCCCGAATCAGGAACGCTGCGGCTTACATTTCCTAACCCAGTCATTGTCTGTCAGACAATATCTGTGAGAACTTTCTTGATATTCCTGGTTGGACTTTACTATGTAAGGAAAACTGAAGTAAAAGTGTCCCAAAGAAACATGAAAAAGTTTCTGATTGTAGTGTATCTGAGCAATGTCTCATAAATGCATTTTGCTTATTGTGGAGCCACTATGACTACGCAGTCATCCACAGGACACTTCCTAAAGGAAGGAATTTTACTTTTTTCTGAGCAAAACCACTTTTTAAGCCACTTCTTGCTGACAAGCCATTCCAGATTTTCCTTAATGAGACACACAAACAACCCCACACCCTCCCTTTTAATCCCAGGGACTGCCAGGAATTTGTCCCACCTAAGTCACCAAAGCAACCCCCTTCTGGTGGCGGAGGAATGTCTGGCATTTCACTGTTCGCTCTGTTTTCTTAGCACAGATAAGTGTCCACATTTCTTCTGGTAAACTGATCTCGACCACACAAGAGGAGCCCCTTTCCCCTCTCCACCTCTGCATGTACAGCGGCCACCTCTCTCACAAGTGCCCCACCCCCTTTCCCTTCTACTCCTGTCAGTCACCTCTTAACGCTCTGAGCACAGCTGATAGAAACCACACGGAGAAACTGCTGGATCCAACTGAATCAAGAATGTGTTTATATAACAATTTTAAAAAATTATAATCTGGGCCCTCGCCATGACTCCATGGGAGTGGCATTTGTGTGTAACGGACATGAGAAGGAGACAGTCATGCAGATCAAGGAGTGCAGAATTTAACTGGAGTGTGATGTAACATTAAGCATTAAGTAAAATCAGATCAGCTCTTCTTAATTTTTGCAACTTTCACTTTTAATTAGCACTGATGTGCATCTGTGCATGCAGTTCATGAATGAAGCTCGTTAACCATGCATGCTGGTGCTAGCTGATAGCATGGCACCTCATCCATACATGGACCAAAAAAAAGGAGCAGTGTCAGGGTGGCTATGTCTCTCTTTTTAATGTATGCTCTTTGTTCTTAGCATACATAACCTTGATAAAACATTTGAAATTGCTGTTTTAAACCTGTGACTCTTCTTGTGACTTAATGGAGGAGCTTAACTGTGAACTAAAGCCTAGATTATTCTCCATCGCAAATACCGACAGGTGGAACCCCGACGGCCGAGTAGTCATTCCCACTTGAAGTCCGCTGCCTGGGGAGCATGTTGGTGCATTGTAATGTAAATTCTCTGTGGACGAGTCTGTGTGGTCAC
The DNA here is from genome assembly GCA_024447675.2 of Pterophyllum scalare. Classification (NCBI taxonomy): domain Eukaryota; kingdom Metazoa; phylum Chordata; class Actinopteri; order Cichliformes; family Cichlidae; genus Pterophyllum; species Pterophyllum scalare. Next base: position 38,975 of record JAMQGT020003571.1, on the reverse strand, counting down.
AAATACAGGCAGACACGGAGACGTCTGTGTGGACCCTCATTCTGATGTCCGATGATGACGTTCACGTCGCTTGGACATGAGCGAACCCCAGCAGACCTTCAGACACAGAAGGTGTGATCACTGCTTTAGACCCACTAATGTCTGCAGCTGTTTTCACACATGCGCTGCTGCTCTGAGCCTTTCTAGACCTCACCTGTCTGAGGTGCATGCAACACTGCAAATGTCCAAGTCAGTCAGGTTAGACATTAACTGGTTTAACCCAACCGTCACTAACCCTACTCAAGAGAACAATTTTCTAAAATTCAAAAATCATATATTTTATTGCAGTGGGTTAAGAAATTATAACATTTCTCAGTGACTGGCCCTGCATTATCTGATGACTGCGCACACCATCTGCAGCTCCCCCTGCCTTTATTTATTTTCTAACCTAAGGATCTCTAACTTATATCTTTAAGTACCAGTTTAAGGTGGGTAATAAAATCTCAGATCGCGGTTAAGCATTAAGATCGTGTGGTTGGAGTCAGGACAGGTGTGGAGGCAGGGTTAGATAAAAACATCCTTAAGGGTTGGGGATTAAAAACCTAGGGTTAGCATTAGCAGTACCTAGCAGAAACTCAATTTGCACCAATGTGGAAATGTTCTGGTGCTTTCAAAGCAAGCAAGTTGGCCTCATGTGTGCTGTGTCCTCCACAAGGGGTATTTCCTGCTGTGCTACATGTGAGTAGGAATAACTGTGGAAAATATCCTGTCTCGATTGTCTGAAGCTGTGGCACAACTTGAGGGCTGAAATTGAGCAATGTGCGAAAATTAACTTTCAACTCTGCAGCTGAAGTGAAAGATGAAATGAGGAGGAAATTAAAATATAATAACTTGCATCAGACTCTGTGACTCTGAAATGAAAAAAGCAAAGCTTTGTTAAGGGCCTTTAAATCTCAGTTCTTCAGTCTCTTCAGCGACAGACACAGTGAAACTGTCCTCAGACCAGCAGGATTTCCATTTTCTCCAACAATCAGATCGGAAGACCAAAAATGATAACAAATCTATATTCAGACATGCTAGCTGATGCCCTTGACAAACAGAAGTTGCATTGTTTCCATCTAATGCAATAAACAAAAATTTAAAATATTTTTCACTTGCTACAAATTGCCAAAACTCCAGTTCACATTGCCTGAAATGAATCTGCTTCATATTTAATGGCATAACCTTATAAAAACACACACTATCAGGTTGTCTTCCAAGCTTACTAACACAAATTTTTATATCCATGTAAATTCTCCAACTATTGCTGCTATATGCAAAAAAAGGTGTTTTATATTTAACAGGACCTGTGAGAGAAAAAGCCATTTTCTATCTTGTCTCTGACATTCTGTGAACCAAATCCACTCCCCAGCTTGCCTCTCTGTGCTCCTCCAGCTGTCCTTACACCCGTCGAACCTCATAAACACTGTCTGTCTACTCAGACACACTCATTTCTGCAGCTCAGCCTGTGATTGTTTTCATGGAGAAGACTATAGACTCCCACCTCAGGCGTTGGTTGGTACCACTTCTCAGATCTCAGCGTTGTGGACAAATGAACTGAGTGAAGACTGAACACTCTTTAACTGCAAAGTAAGCACTCTAAGTTCTCCAAACCTGCGCAGCGTGAAGGGAGATGAATGAAACTCGACCCACATCAAGCCTCATTCATTTATTTGAATCAATATTAGTTTCTCTCTCTAACAGCTGATCCAAGGCCACAAAGAGTTTGTGTTTACATTCTAAACTCAAGTACTTCCTGTCAATCCCACCAATACTGGGAAACGTTTATCTTGAGAAAAATGTGATGCTGAAAAAAAGAGATCCAAGTGTAACTATGTGCCGTGGCATTTGTTGACTACGGTAACTCTATGCAGAGAATAACAATGGCATGGCTTTGAAGTCTTCATTGTTACTGATAATAATTCAAAATAAATAAGTAAGTCAGCCAGCTGCTGATTGCTCTCAGAGTGATAAATTATTGCCAGGCTTTTTTTTTCACCTGCCGTGAGCTGTTAGAGGAAGCAGGTGCAGCAGCATTAAGAGGAGCCGTGAAGCCCCGACAGCTTCGCCAAACAATAATATCATTCAGTGCATAAAAACACAGAGGAGCCGGGGGGGGGGGCTACCGGTCTGGCGAATGCTTGTAATTAGCCAGAGCAGCTGGGAGGCCAGTGTGTGTGTGTGTGTGTGTGTGTGTGTGTGTGTGTGTGTGTGCACGTGCTCTGTTTTCATTCATTTTAGCTAATATGAATTCAATTTAATTTACTGAAGCCTTTATTGGATTGACACAATATAACAGAACTATTTGGACAGAAGATGATGAATTATTTATTTATTGCTGCATATTAAGATTCAAATGAGAAAAATATATCTATTGTAATTATTTCTATAATTATGTGTTTGATGCGGTCAAAAACATTACCATATGCAGCCAGTCTGACTGTAAAGATGTATTTTTTGGTACGTTTTTGATTTGGCAAAGCTCAGATTTAGGGGACCTTATTTTAGGGTTAGGGTTGAGTCATGGAAAGACTATCACGCAGTCTGCTCTGCCACAACTTTACAACACAAAACGTCATCGCACTAAAGAGCTTTAAAACGGCTTCCACTGCGTGACCTGCTGACCTGAGCCCGTATCCAGCTCTCTTTGTCCGGCTCTGTCTGCGCTTTTCTCTGTTTACTTCGTATGTTTGCGTCGTGGGGGAAGTGACTTGAGGAAACCAGGGAAACAATGAGCCACAGCCAAAAACAAACCACCACTGACTCAACCCCCGCTCCTCCTTTCCTTCCCACCCACCCTGTTGCCCTCCTCCAAGAACAGCAGGCTGGGAAGATGCCCCACCCTGGATCAATAAGAAAGAGTCACTATGCTGATGAGTTCTGAGGAAATGTTCTAGACTGAAAACCTTAGGTTCCATCCCAAAGCCACAGCATGTATATGAATGACATATATTATATATATTATATAAACCTCTGGGTCAGAGATGCTCTCATGACTCAGCGATTAGGGCGCCAACCATGAGCCACAGTGCAGGCTGGCCTCTGTACGTTGTTCCCAGTCTGCTCCTGGTTTTCATTCCTCTCTCCTGTAACGATCCTCATGCTTTTCATTAGCTTTTAGTCATTCTTTGTATTACTTTGTATTCCTCTGTCATCATGTCAGGGTTAGACTTCATATGTAACTGTTAGTCATGTCCTGTGTTAGATGGAAGAGTAGTTTTCTCATGCATCTTGTTTTTGTTTTACTTTCCCTCCTTTCTCATTGGCTGCTCTGCCCTCATTAGTTTAACATGTGTTTGCGTGTTGTTCCCACCTGTGTCTCATCCTCAGTTAATGGACACTCTCATCCTTCCCCTCGTCCTTGTCGTTTTCCTCCTCTGAATCTCAGTGTGCCGCTGTGCCCGACTGCTTCCCATTTGATGCTTTGTTTCATTTATTTAATAGTTTGACGCCTGATTGTGTAATCTGCTTTTTTGAGTATGGCTTGCTTTTGTTTTTCCTGGCGCATGTGTTTGTGTTTTAGATAGCTGTGGCTCAGGAGGTGAAGCGGGTTGTCTACAGATTGCAAGGTGAGTGGTTTGATCCCTGGTTCCTTGAGTCCACATATGCTGAACCCAAACTGCTCCTGATGCCTCCATCAAAGTGTGAGTGTGTACATGACAGTTAAAAAACACTTAATGCTCAAGGCATCGAATGCAGGTACCAGTCCATTTGGTTTGTTTCGGTCATCTCTGTAACCCAGTTTCTAATAAAGGCTTAAAATACATGAGAAAATATTAATAATGAAAGAATAAAAAGAGATAAAGAGATGTGGGAGTAAGGACTTTGATGCTCACAAAACAAAGTAAAAAACAATCTCAGAAAAGTCTACATTTTATTATGTAGCATGTAATAAAAATAATAAAAGTGTCATTCAGCCAAAAGCAAACCAAAGTGAAAACTTCTGTTTTTCTCTTTTATGCACTAGAGCAACCAAACCATTCAACTACTGGCTCCTGTAGGGCCGACAGCACTTAGACTGGGGTTAGTGTACCAACATCATTCATCACAAGTGTTGCATGGATGCAGAAACCCGATGCCTGCTTTCAGATTTCAGTATTTCAGTATAATTAACTAGCTGGAGTAAGTGGGCAGTAAGTGGCACATCATTCATCAGCATGTCTGAGGTGAAGTAACTTTGGTCTGATCCATTTTGGCTGGTTCCTGTCAGGTTTGCCTGACAGCAGCCTTGTAGGAAAGAAGTGGTGAAAAAAACAACACAAAATAAGAGGGAGAAAAGGTCTGCAAGGATCAAAGGGTTAAGAAAGAGAGGGCACGATCCAACAAAGGGGAAATGTGCTTTTGGTAAATGACAGATAATGGGAGTGTTTCTGTTCCATTACTTACACTTTCAGCCACTGAAGGACAGTCCAGGTGTCAGAATACTTTTCTTTTCAGTTTTCTTGTTAAGTCTCTCTGATTTCACCCAGTTTATTAGAGACACAGTTTTGGAACATCTTATTTTTCTCTTCAAATCTTCAAACTGCACAAGGGCTTCCACAGCCAGAGGAGTTTTCCATAGCACATCAGTAAATAGCAATATTTGTATTTAAGAGCACGTTTTTGAGTTTGAATATCAGAAAGATTCAGAGCGTAACACGTCGTTCCCGACGTGGACTCCAGCTGCTGCAGGTTCTGGTTAGACTGGCGTTCCAGTTTGCAGTGGATCTCGAGGACAGAACAAACACTACTATAAGAACGATGTATCCGCCCTGTAGTCAGCTGATAGTAGTCTCTGATGAATTCAAAAAAATCCAGAAATATAATAGTATTGTATATAATTGTATAATAATGCTAAAGCCACTGCCAGCTGTTATATTTCTTGGGACAGCAGCCGATATTACATAAAGAGGTGGAGATGCTACACTCCCTTGAGTGAGTAATTGCTGCTGGCCAGATGTGGTACAACTTACATGAGAAAGACCTCTCCAATGTTTAAAAAAATAGCTCTGCATGCAGCGTATTATATCACCCAGACTGATAAATGTCTTGATATAAAGTGGAAAACACTGCAAAGCTACTGCTGCTGAAGTCTCCCCATCGGTGCCTCCTTTGTGTTTGAGTCACTAATCTGGTGACGCACAGAGGGAATCAGAGGGTAAACACTGAGAAGCAGGGATTCTCAGCATGGTCATGTCTCCAGTGTGCATATGTGTATGTGTGCTGCCTAGCATCACAACTAATGAGTCTCAGGCCCTGCGGGAAGCAATTCCAGCACACTCTACAGCAAACAGACCGACTCGTGTGCATAAATGCTATCTCTCGCACACACAAACACACACATATGCAGTATGAATTTACCCCTGCCACTTCATCACCCGCTGGCACTCATTTGCTGATCTGGAGGAAAGCCTGTGGCCGAGGCTTTTCTGTAAAGTGCCACAGTGAAAGTTGAGCTTGGCATCAGGAGCTACAGCTGCTAAGGAACTGTACGAAAAACAAGTGCCCACTAATCTGCCCACACTCTCTACACCTCTTTTCATCCCACTATACGAGGCCAGGGAGATGGAACCACCCACATGAAGAAAACTCAAGGCTGGACAAGATGGCCAAGATTGCATAATTTGGAAGATTTATGTAACAGCAAGGGTAAGCCAGTCACTTAGAACAGGCCTATTTAGAGCTTTTTCTCCCTCTCTGACTCTATTTTTTCCATTTTCATGGATGGATGGATGGATGGATGGATAGATGGATGGATGGATGGATGGATGGATGGATGGATGGATGGATGGATGGATGGATGGATGGTTTGTGTGCCACTGGCGATGCCCCAGACCAGTACCTCTGTGACAAAGAGTGGCACAGATGGCGGCTCAGGGCTGGCCAGCATTCGGCGTACCAAACGGCAAGCCACAACTGATCCAGATGGATTGAGGCACTCAGTTTTATTTTTGCCTTTGAATAGATGGTGGATAAACACTGAGAAAGACAGAGGAGTAAAGAAATAAAGAGAAAAACTGTGAGGCAGGAGAACAACAGCCTCCCTTCAACGTGAGGGGAAAAAACGAGCAAAGTAGGCGAGTTTTAAAACAATATGAAGAAATCAATCAAGCCACCCTTCCATCTGCCCACTTTTTGTATTTGACTCTCAAAGAAATCCACCAACTGCATTTGGATGCCCACACCTCTCGACTTTAGAGTAAAATAATGGAAATGCGATCTCATGCTGGACTATAAGATTCAGCTTTGCTTTAATTACTGAAGTCACAAAACTGCAGCTCAACATGTTTTTGTACCAAAAAACTTTTACACTAATTATCTTTTAATCTTCCCCTCTGAATAAAAAATAAATAAAGACACAGTCAGTATACAGGACATAAATGTGACCACCACGTATGAAACGTGAAGCTGAAGTACCTTAAAACCGGTTCCTTTCAGCAGGGCACGATTCACTCATCGCACATCGGACAACTAGGGGAATTATTCACTTCCATCTGCTGTTCAAAGTTACGATTAAGCAAAGCATTCACCTCATTGTACAGAAATGTACACGATGTCAGTAATACTGAATGCTAAGAAATAACAGTCCTCTTTTAGAGTCTGCATTAGGAGGTTAAAGTAGCAGCAGGCAAGCAAGGCACAAGCCAGTCAGACAGGAACCTTTCGTTTGTGTCCTGTTTGGGAGCTTTGGCCTTTGTGATTCATTTCCACTCGCTGGTTCTGTTTAGGCAGCCAAAAACACCCAGTTAGGTTCAGGAAAAGATTGTGGTTTGGGTTCAAATGTGCCTCTGCACAGCAGTAACCCTGCACATTGAAGAAAAAAAAGGCTTATAAAATGCAGCATGTTTGAATGCAACACCACAGGAAAGTTGACACTCCAGTGCCAGCCCACCTGGCACCACCATGGCCTCAGGCCATCACATTTTTGCTATTCTCTTGTGTATATGCCCCTTAAGAATAGTAAATGCCAGAGGTTTTTGTAATATAATGAAGCAGCCAGTAAATATTAGAGATTACCTGTGGAAATAAATGCTGAAAATATAGAGGTGAGAAAGCAAACTGTTTTGGCCAGGTAAGTTCTTTGAGGTTCATTTCCATTTGACCCAGATAAGACCTCTTTTAGCTGCTTGCCGTGTAAACCTGAGAAGCCAGCTCCATTTGCAGAGCATGAGAGTGAGGAAGAGAAGGAAAATAACTCCAATGAGAAAAGGAAAGGAAGCCTGTCTCACGCTTATTATGAAATACAGTCGTCCAAAGGCTGTGAGCGATCCAGTGTTATTTCACAGATGGAGGCGCTGTCCGAGGGACAGAGGCTTCACCCAGAATGGAGTGCTAAGAAAACATTTTCTCGAGTGGGAAATGATGCAGGAGAAATCCACATCTTCAAGAGGAGATGCCTCACGTAAGTCTGGTTTCCTTACAATGAAAACCCCCAGGGAAAACTTCACCGGGAACAACCTTTGAGCTAATGTATCAAGGGGAACATGAAATTCAAGGCTATTATGATTTTCCAAAATGATAACAGCATGCAGCTGAATTTACTGGGTGTTGACATTTGGTGTTACACAACCTTAAAAAATAGTTTAAAGGCTGCTTTTGTCCATTCATTTAATAAGGGAAACCCACTGCATCCTAATGACAACTCATAAATTACTACACTCAAAAAGCATCTATCCAGCAGACTCTGCATAGCAATCTCTGCACTATTGTTTCAAATCAGTTCTGAATCCAGGGAGCAAGAGGTGACACTTAAGGCTTGCTGCGGGCTTCCTCAGCAAGAGAAGGAAGAGACTTAAGGGTTTTAGGTGCCAAATAATCCAACTGTTCTTACTAAAGTAAGCAAACACCTGCCTTCAGAAGTTTCACTTTAACTTCACCGAGATCAAACGTGTCTATGGATGGTTTAAAGATCACAAAGATTCACAAAAAAGAAAAGAAAAAGAAAAAAGAAAAAAAAGGGCTTCCCATTGACACGAGAACAGCGTGAAAACGCTACTTTTTGAAAACGGGAGCACTCGCACATGCGCACTATGGTTGCAGCTCCTGCATCCACACCAGCTTGTGGCAATGGGAACTGCAGCGTTTTCAGCGTCTTGCGTTTCCATGTAAACGGAGATCGTTGCCGAAACGTTTCCATCTGAACACGCTACTTTTTGGAAATGATAACAGCAGAACGACTGAAAGCGCTCTTGTGTAAACGGGGCCTGAGTGACTCTTCAGACCACCTTAGCAACTTTTTTTCGAGAAGGCGAGTCGTGACAAATTTAGCGACTTTTTCTGCGGCTTTCGAAGAGTTTTGGAGATAGTCTGGAAACCTGAAATCCCCTGTGTGTTTTGTGCATGTTTTGTGTATGGACCTCGCTTTAGCACCGAGGGGCCGAGGGGGACCCCCCCCCCCATGACTTTTGAGACTGACGAGAGCGAGTTTTCTTACACAAAAGTTGGCAACGGTGGCCCATGCCCGGATACAGGAGAAGGGTTGAATGTAGAGCTAGCAATCGCATCCCACATAACAGTGTTTTCGTTAAATTTGATATTCTAACATTAAACGATACGGGACAAACTTGATTTATGTAAAGTTGGTGTAGGCAAAGTTATTTCATAAAGTTCATTTGTAGTTTTTTTCCTCCCTTTTTGGGTGACGACATCATATAGTGACTTCTAGCGACTTTTAGGACAGACAGTAATTACTTTCCTTACTGAGGAGTTGGCAACAGTGCTTGGTTGTCGGGGCTCCAGGTATACGTGTCCATGTCTGCAATGCAGTATAATCAGAGCGTAACAAAGAAAGAGAAGCTCAATTTCCCTCAAAGGTAGGGCTGAAAGCCTCCCTTCATACAAAGGGTGAGACGGAGACACCAGAGGCCATAGATCAGCGCATCAAGGCCAAAGGACACCCCGTGTGTTACTCTGTGCTGCATTATTGACATGTGTAATCCACTGTAAGTTGCCGACCAGCGTACCTTTTTTCCTGGTGAGGTTGAGCTGGTATAGCACACTCACTTTTCTGGTGTTAAATTCTGAAGAGCTTTGAACATGTTCAGAAACTAGACCACATGGAATAAGTGAATGAATTATTAAGCTGCAGTAGTGTTCCTCACAGATGAGGCATAACTAGGACACATTCCAGCACTGACACTGAAAGCTGCTACGATTTTAAGGGAGAACGTGTTTCTGCAGAACACACTCCAGTGTAAATGACTCGACTGTACTACAGTGTGCATCCTCCTCTTTCTCTGCATCCTGTTTCAACCCTGTTCAAGTGTGAGTGTGTTTTGGTACTTCCCAGCCGAGCAGATCACTGCTGCTGCTTCGCCTTGTCAGTCTCTTTTCAAATGAAACGGAAGCCAGGCCTAAGACCCTGACGTGAACACGGTTCCTTAAGTACCCAGCAGATTTTTCACACAAGCAAGTCAAACCCAAAATCTTTGATAGCTGTCATGTGGTTGTATTTTTATTATTTTTTTAAAAAAAACCCTGCATTCTGTCTAATGGCCAGCAGGGGGCAACTCATCTGGTACAAAAAAGGTCAGGCCTACTTTGTGATTGCACACAGACAAATGTCCATAGTCACCATTACAATGCCAACTCGTTTGTGGAGACGAGCATTTTCTTTGTCATTTTGGCACTTTGAAACCAAACGTGACGAGCGAGGGGCGGATCATACTGTGAAACCACACACTATCTGGGTGATGACTTATCAGTCAGAAGCTATCCAATGAGCATACCCTGAGTATCCTTATCGCTGAAACTGGGGTTGACCAAAAGTTACAAAAGTATGACTCAATATAAGTTAACGAGCATATAAACTCAGTAGGAACGTTTTTACTGAGGTCAGGCCAGAGAGCCATTTCTCCACAGACTTCTGTAGGTTCTGACGTGTTTTTGCAACCACCCCCTGGAGGTCATTATGAAGAATGCAAGTTTAACACACTTCAGCATTGGCCTCAGTCTTCAGACCCTAAGCTACGTCCATCTTTTGCACTTTCTGTTGACGGGCACAAAGAGCTCACAAGAGCTGAGAATCTGTATATGTGCTGCAAATATTATAATTTACCTCATCTGCAGAACTAGTCGTCATCTGATTTCAAACCTGATTTTGATAGTTTTCTGATATATTGTACCTGCATTTAAGCATTTTTCATGTTAGATGCCTACATACTTTTGCATAAAATGTGCCATATAAATAAAGTTATATTATTACCAATCTCACTGATATTCAAGCTAAGGATGAAACTACTTGAAAACCTATATTCAAAATACATTTAGATGAGGACGGAAACGCCAGAAGTGCTTTTCAAGTAAATAGTTGGAATGTCAAAAAGTAGGACACGCAAGTTTATCGATGCCCGACTGAAGTCAACATCAGCACCAAGAGACTTACAGACAGCCTGTCTGACAGCTGATGGCTGCTCTGAAGAAGAGCAGATATGACACTGAACATGTATAGAAAGCCTAAATCCTGCACTGAGAAAACTAAACATCAACATGCAAACACCTGCAAAACACCACAAACCGTCCAGTAGTTGTGGTTTGTGTGGTTTGTGCATGACAATTTCACACCTTGTATTTTTTCACATCAAACCACATGCAAACATTTTGCCAGTTTAATCTTTCCGTCCAGCCGAATGTGTTTGCTCGTCTAACGTGGCTTGTGATGCTTGGATTTGTCACTGGCTCACATCCAACCCACCAAGCAGCAAAGTTCCACTTTAAAACACGCTCACCACACACGCACTGCTGTTTCCGAACCAACAAAAGACTCTGTGGGAGCCAGCAGCAAGCTGCGACAAGCAGCTTTAACAATCCAGATGAATGCAAAAAGCACAAAAGATGAGTTAAAAGCACAATTCTCAAAGATGGTGAAGAAGCAAATGTTTTTGAAAATACTGTTGGAGAACAGGAAGTTAAGAAGGAGGAATCAGTGAATACAGTCAATGAGCCTGCACCTATAAATACAGTGAAACTATGAAACAACATGGCGCTCCCTCTGTTTCAGCAGTATATACCTGGCTGTGAACTCTGACCAATCTCATGACCATTCTTAAAAGTTTCATTTTAAATCTGAAAGCGGTACACAAACTAAAGGTAATTCAAACAATGTCAGTGTAAAAAAATCTCCTCCTTCAACCTGTGGGTGAAGCTCACACATGGGAGAGGTTTGCCTTGTGAAAGGAGTCTATTTCAGTCTAAACCACAACCTTTTCATAAATCAAAACAAGCAGCTATGTTGCCTAAACCTTCTCAAAATTTGACTTGTCTAAAAATAATATGCTTTACTTTGACATTTGGCTTCCCATGAAACATGCTAACCCCAGTCTCCTGGGAGAAAGTCCTGTTTTTAACTGATCCTATTTCGACTTTGTTGCTCTTTGCACTACCTCATCTTACCTCTTAAAGCTTCTGAAAAAGCTTACTGTCCAAGAGCCCTGAAGGCAAACTTCTCACTTCCATCAAATTCTGGCCAAGACGTTAAACCATCACCTTTCAGAAGCCTGAACTGGAAAAATCCAAATTCACAAAAACCTAAGGCTGTTCACTTTGGAACGACAATACTTATATTTGTGGCTCATTTTCAGACACGTCTTCTGAATAACTAAACTACATGAGCTCCTGTCACGAGACGACACAGTGACACATCAACAATTACTGTGATGTAAGACAGAAAGTTAAAGCTGCTGCAGGAGTGGGAGGAGAGGCTCCCTGCTGTAGGTTAATCTCCAACAAGTTATATAATCATGAGCTGAAGCACTTTAACGAAAGACTAGAGCGGATGATCCTCGCGGATTACGATCTACTCAAAGACCGCAATCTGTCTCCACAGAAAGAACTGTGTGTGTGTGTGTGTGTGTGTGTGTGTGTGTGTGTGTGTGTGTGTGTGTGTGTGTGTGTGTTGGACAACGTTTTAATGTAAACAAGTGAACCAAACCACAATGGGAGTGCAGCAAAGCACCCACAACAGAGGGTCCCTTTATTTGTGTGAGTGAGCTTGTGAGAAAGCTGCCTCAGTGCGTGTGCCCCTGTGGGGAAAGTTTGTCTAAAACAGAACCAACGCCTCCTGAAAGGAGCAGAGAGAGTCTGAGAGCGACCGACATGCACATCAATTAACTTGTTGTTCTTTCTGTCTGTTTTAATCTGCTGGGTGCTGCTCAGACATGATGATGAGGAGAACCTCTGGGCCTCACAGTCATCATTGAAGTCTGTTCTGATTTGTTACTTTTATTATTCAGCGGTTATCTGTTTTAATGTTCTGTTCACACAGGATTAGTATTACCAGGAGGATTAGTACTACTGAGCCTGTTAAATGACAGCAAGTAAAATGTTCCTCACTCAGTGCTGCCACGAATGCTATCCAACTCAGGCGTAACATCACATGACCACAGTGTTTGATGAAATATGGGAGGTAATTTGCATCCTTGCATATTACTAGAGGTCCCCAGATAATACTTAATATAATGTAAATTGAGGATACACAAATATAGAGCATTTATGTTGCAGGCATTCACTTCCTGTACTAATTTAAAGAAATGCACCAAAGCTGAAATGTGTAAATGGCGATTTGTTTAACAAATTAAAATTGGTTTGATAAAGTTTGCTATTAATAAAGCCACAAAAAGGCGCTGTGCCGCCTCCCCAGTGCTCAGTCCCATTTATGAAGCCTCAAGCTGAAAGTTTTAAGTAAGAAGCTTTTTGTAAGCGAGAGCGCCAGGAGGAGCAGATCTGACAGAGAAACCGAGGGGACTTTATGCAACAACAGGAGTCGCCCCCTGCTGGACATTTAAGGCACCTGTGCGTCTGCTTGAATTTTCAGACCTGGAAGTCATGTCCATCTTTTATATACAGTTCATGACCAGAACAAGAAAATACAAATTAATCTTCAGTTCACACTAACGTAAAATTATGAAGATCAAAATCTGATCTCTCAGATAAAGTAACATTGTAACTTTGAATTATGCAAAAATCTAGACTCACGACTCCAGGTACTGCTCACCCAAACCAAGGTGAAATTAAACTGAGTGTAGCATTGCTTTAGGCAGGCTGAAAATCCTGGGAATCCTGACCGAAAAGGTGATCTCAGTGGCAGCCCATATCAGCACATTCCCCTCTACATAGCCAACATACAAATCTCATATAGGACACGCAACTTCAGCTGCTTTCGCCTGCTCAGTTGTTGTGTAACTACAAGCCAATTTGCAACCCACACACCAACTCTTCCTTTTCATGTTGCATCTATCTGCTCTGCTCTGTGCCGCCTCGTGCTGCTACTCTCCCAGAACAGAGCGATTCTGCCAAATATAAACGGCTCTACATGGAAATCTTCTTTTGACAACAGTGCCGACCTGGCTTCTATGCAGCCAGGAACAGAGCTGCATCCAAAGACATGCGGCTGCAATCAGCTCAGTAAGACATGCTATTGTAGTGTAAGGTGTACTCCAGATGATCCGTTCGGATCTTAAATGCTCATCCGATTGAGGATTGGAGGGGTTCTGCAGCCTATTCCAGCCATCACTGGGTGAGAGGCAGGGTGCACCGTGGACAGGTGACCAGCCTATTGCAGGGCTAAGAAAACCATTAATGCTACAGATTCACAGTTATGGCCAAGCTGGAATCAACATGTAGGTGCCTGGACTGTGGGAGGAGGCCAGAAGTACCCAGAGAGAAACCATTTAGGTACAGAGGGAACAAACTCCACAAAAGAAAAGACTCAGCCAGCCGGTCACTTCGAGCCCAGGACCCTCTTCTCGAGGCCATGTTGCTAACCACTGCAGCACTAGCAGATTTTAAACACCATGCAGGTTAATGGAAACTCTGCGTTGGCTGCAGACCAACTTTGCATGAACTTGCAAATGTGGTAATCTTTTTAAAAATGTAACTTTTGTCAGTTTTTTTTAAAGCCCCACTAATAAAAACAAAAACACAGATTTGTGACTTGAATGACTGACTTTGATTTCTCCTCACAGACTTGACTTGAGACTTGCTGTGACAAGACTTTAGGCTTTGACTTGGCCATGAAGCCTCAAATAGCTCAGGTTGCAGCTTAGGAAAAAATCAAGAACGTACTCAATCCCATAAGAAGCATAACTCTCATGTATGTTCACAGTCACCCCACCACCTCTGTGGCACATGCCACTCTTAACCGTTGGGTATGAGTCTTCAAAGATGCAGTGACAGAACTTTATTTGACAATCTGCATTCTAGAGACTGCTGTATTTTTCATATTTTTTTCTTGCCTCTTCGTCTTAGCATCTCTTCTTTGCCCACCAGGGAATGCTTACTCCTGACAAGCCCCCCTGTAGAAAGTCAGGGAATGTTTCTTCTCCTCTGTGGGAAGAATAATTAACCTCATCTGCCTCCCTTCTCTTTCTCCTTCATGCCCCTTTTCATGCCTGTGGCACTGTGTGTAAATTAGCCCTCCTCTACCTCAGTGTGACTCAGTTCAGCTAAGCTCATCCATGCCTCGACTGCATAATAAAGAGTTGAGCTTTTATTCAGTAAGAGAGCTACATGCTGGTGCGCCCAGTTTTCCAGCCTCCTCAATGTCATCCTCTAAGGAAACCAACAACTCTTAGAAGTAATCAGTGTTAAAGTAGCCAGGAAGTTAGAGCAGATAGTTCAAGAAAAATTCAGCAGAAAAAAAGAATAAAAAATGTGTTTACTTATCGTTTGTGCTTTGTTTAAATATTTAAACTGTAATGTAAAATATGCCAACACATGAGCTACATGATCTAGAATAACAACCGTCCTGTAACCGAACCGTCAGGCAACTGACATCACAGCAACTTGCTCATCGACACGCTTGAACGAACTTGCAGGCTGCAGATGAGGCGTGATCAAAAAGTTCTGGGAATGAACTCAAAACGCTCAAGTTTCGGTGTACAGTGGTCCCTCGGTATATCACGGGTCACTTACTGCGGCTTCACTGTGTCGCAGAGTTTTAAATCTGTTTCACAGACTTCACTATACACTCCTGATCAAAATCTTAGGACCGGTTAAGAAATTTTGCACTGAAGAAGGTTCTAAGTAGAGCCTCACAATGCTAACAGAAGAAATCGGCACAAGAGACAAAAACCTCTGAGCAGGGAATCTTTTGAAAACTGCATTCATGATTTTTTTCAGCTGATCAAAAGTTTAGGACCACAGCCTTTAAAAGCCAAAAGCTGTGCAGAAATCTGGATTCATGTCATTCTCTGTCAAGTCTCTACACTGTCAAGACCTCCTGGTGGCAAAAGCAAAAAAGCT
Organism: Pterophyllum scalare; assembly: GCA_024447675.2. NCBI lineage: Eukaryota > Metazoa > Chordata > Actinopteri > Cichliformes > Cichlidae > Pterophyllum > Pterophyllum scalare. The sequence continues at coordinate 23,738 of JAMQGT020003571.1, read as the reverse complement.
CACGGACTTTGAACGTGGTAGGATTGTTGAGCTGCATAAGCAAGGCCTCTCACAACGTGCCATCGCCGCTGAGGTTGGACGCAGTAAGACAGTCATTTTGCATTTTTTTAAATGATCCTGAGGGTTATGGAGCAAAAAAGTCAAGTGGTAGACCCAAAAAAATTTCACCAGCGCTGAGCCACAGGATCCTATTGGCTGATTGAACGATCTTCTTCCCAAATGAAGGCCATTACTGGTGCTGACTGCAGCCCGATAACCATCAGAGGGCATCTGCGAGGGAAGGGCTTCAGAAACAAAAAACGTCTTCAAAGGCCACGTCTTCTTCAACGCCACAAAATTGCCCGTTTGGACTTTGCGAGGGTGCACCAAACATGGGACACTGAAAGGTGGAAGAAAGTTGTCTTCTCTGATGAGAAAAATGTAACCTTGATGGTCCTGATGGCTTCCACCGTTACTGGCATGACAAGGAGATCCCACCTGAGATGTTTTCTACACGGCATAGTGGGGGGGGGCGCCATCATGATTTGGGGTGGAACAATGGAGCTTCAGGTTGTGCAGGGGCGTCAGACAGCAGCTGGCTATGTGGAGATGCTGCCGCGGGCATCCCTCATGACTGAGGGCCTCGTCTGTGTGGTAATGACTGGGTTTGTCACTAGTCTCCTGGAAACACTGGCATCAAACATGCCTAAACGATTGTTTGAAGTGATCAACAAGAATGGTGGAGCTACTCATTACTGAGTCCTTTTGTTGACACTTTGATTTCTGTTTTGGGTTTTTTGAGCTATGGTCTTAAACTTTTGATCAGCTAAAAAAATCATGTTTGAGTCTAAATGCAGTTTTCAGTAAATTCTCTGCTCAAAAGTTTTTGTCTCTTGCGCCAATTTCTTCTTTTAGCATTGTGACGTTCTACTTACAACCTTCTTAAGATCCAACAGTGCAAAATGCAAATTCTTGCAATTTCTTAACTGGCCTTTAGATTTTGATCAGGAGTGTATTGCGGGATTTAGCGGTGTATAGGTATTTCTGTAACACCCCGTAACTCAGTTATTGCACCGCCTTCATCACCATCAGTATTGCACAGCTACATAAATCATCATCTTCATCATTCAGATTGTAGTAAGAGCATATGAAAGGTTCATAGGAGTGTGGGCAGGGTTTATAAAGCCGTAAAATATATATAATTGATAGAATAAATATATAATAGATATAATGCGGGGGGTCTCTGGAATGTAACCCCTGTGATAGGAGAGGGATCGCTGTAATCTGTAATCCTCTACATTTTCAGTGTAGCTGCTTTCTTAGAGCGCTCTGTGAACCATAACCCTAGCTCCCAAAATGGTGAGCTAACGCTAACTCGACAAACTCGACTTTTAGTCAAGGACAAAGCAAATCTGGAGAGGGTGGAAGCTGATGACAGAATAACACGTCTGTGTGGCCAAAAAAACTGAACTGGAATTTTAGATAAATTCTACAGTCTCACCCTGGGAGAAAAAATGACAACTCTCGGCCTTCAGGTGGACTCTTCTACTGAAACAGATCCATCGTAGCTGGAGACCCAGCTCTCATCAGCAGCAACGATCCTTCTGATGCTTGAAGGCGAAATCATAGAGCAGCCAGATCAGGACTTCCAGGTTGTGATCTGAAAATAGCGGCTATGCCGGAGAAATGATCCTGAACAGATCACCATTAAATCTTTTAGATTTTTATGGACTTTTCTTTGATCACACCCCATAAGGAAGCAGCTAGGGTGAGTATGGAAAAACGATCATGTGGAACTTTTCATGTTTCAGTCAATCAGAAATGTTAGCAGCACCAGGAAGATCTCTGAAAATAGAAGAAACTGCAGCTCGTGCTACTTTTGGAAGCACAGAGAGGAAAAGCACGATGCTCACAAAGAGGCAGAACAGCGCTGCAGGTCCACAGGAACAAAGAAAACCATTCATCTCAAATCCTAAAGTAAGAAAACAATGTCACTTTGGGCTATAAAATCATTTTTTGACTGTAGGTTTGAAAGGAAATAATATCTGAATTTTAAAAATCATTCTTCACTCTAATCTTAAATATCTGTAAGCAAATGGTAACAATAATAATCTCGTTCTCTTTGTGGCGAGGGTTTTCTTTTTCTTTCACTAAACGACTTCTCTTTTGTTTCATTATTTGTTCTTTTACTTGTGAAGATATTACCTTGGGATGTCTTTGAAAAAGCAACGCCGCTTTCTGTGCCTTCTCTGAAGCATTCACCATCCTGGTAGGAAGGTGGTCGATCCGTTTTTCCGTCTCTGCTGTGAGGATCAGAATTTTTGTTTCCTTGAACATCAAACTGAAAGTGAAGCAGACTGAGGAGAACAAGCATGCTCAGTCAGAATTACCTGGGTAGATAACATAGGCCGAGATGTGTGCAGAGAACCAGTCATTGCAAGATGACACAGTACTGGAGGAAATACGATTTTTACTATTTTAAGTCATAAATGGGATTTTTCTGCTTGGAATCTTATCATATTGTAACAAAATCACTTCAACATTAATGTTTATAAAATATTCTTTATATTATTATTAATATACACACATTTGTTTGTCCTGTCTCTCTCCCCTCAGCCCCAACCGGTCACAGCAGATGACTGCCCCTCCCTGAGCCTGGTTCTGCTGGAGGTTTCTTCCTGTTAAAAGGGAGTTTTTCCTTCCCACCATCGCCAAGTGCTTGCTCATAGGGGGTCGTTTTGACTGTTGGGTTTTCTCTGTGTTATTGTAGGGTCTTTACCCACAATACAAAGCGCCTTGAGGCGACTGTTTGTTGTGATTTGGTGCTATATAAATAAAATTGAATTGAATTGAATTTGTTTATATATGAAAATGCCTTCCACAGTCCCTAAAAAATTAAAATAAAATAAAATACAAGTAAAATAAACCTTAAATGCTGCAAAACTGTTTAAAGCAATTTAAGAAATAAATTTTCTCGTCTCAATAAACACTCAACTGGCCACTGCATTAGGTACACCTGATCATTACTGCAAATCTAATCAGCTAATCATCCGTTAGCAACTCAGTGCATTCAGGCATGTGGTCATAGTCAAGTTCAAACACCAGAATGCGTAAGAAGGGTGATTTAAGCGACTTTGAACATGGCTTTCCTGAAGATTCCTGAAGACTCCCTTTATCACCACAGTGCATCCTTATTCTGATGGCTGCTTCCAGCAGGAACGATGCCATGTCACAAAGTTCACATCGTCTCAGGCTGGTTTTGTGAACAACGATAAGTTCACTGAGCTCAAATGGCCTCTGTGGACGACAAAAATCTCAATCCCAAACCTTTGGGATGTGGAGCAGCATGATGAATCTATAAGGATTAAAACTTGGTACTAGCAATGAGCCAGCGTACCTAATAATGTGCCCGGGGAGGTTTCACTAATGTGCACAGCCAAAATCCTTTGTTGGCTCTAACTGCCTTACATGTTTTTAATTTTTAAAGAAATTCCATCAGACCAGGTTTAGTTGTGAAATAGTTTCTTTTGTACTAAAATGTAGGATTTTATCATTCGTCTAGAAAAACCTTTGCAGGGTGGGTATATCCGCCCCTCGTCCTCGAACTGGGCACAATCTCATGCATACAAAGCAGCACATACAGTGCAGGCTGATGATCTGGCAGGGCAGCAGCTGCAGTCAGCGCTTCAAAAGCAGCATCGTGAAATGATTGTGCTTGAAGTGACAGCAGGAGGTTCAAATGTAGTCTTTGCAGATCAAATGACCGGCGTAGCTTCAGGGCACTGAAGCATACGCATGTTGAATTTGCTTGCATGAATATGTAGCTGTACGTTTGCAATAGAAAGTACTCAGGCTCCAATTTACGAAAAGTAAAACAGGATCTGGTTTGTGGTAGCGTAAAGTTAGGGAGGCTGGCTGGTGACTGGGGGGGGGGTCACTGCTGTGAGTCCGACAATACAACCGGGGAGAGAAAATTATGAACGATTGGCAGAGGAGCGATCATAACTCCTCCATTGGCCTCCTGCAGCTTCAGTAATTGTTTCAAAGTTTCCAGCTGTGAATGCAGTGGGAAATATTTAATAGGAGAATTAATAGAAAAACGCATGCAGCAAATGTCTGTGAATGACTACAACTTAATCTCTTAGTCATGTAATTAAAAATAAAATTCTGCTTATATTTCGCTGTTCTTGGTCATAAACTGATAAAACGATTCAACCCAAAGCCTGGTTATGAAAGAGTTTCCAATTGTTTGCTACAACGACGAGTGATATATTTGTAATTCATATGTTGTGGGTTTACTGTGGAGTCTCTCCCTGTGAGGGCACTGTGCTACTTACACAATGTGTATCATTAAAGTGATATCCATGTTTATTAAATTCAAGGATTCTTTACTGTCATTCACATTGCATTTGCACGCAGTGGAATTAAATTCTGTTCTCAGGTCCCCCATGTAATAGTTATGACATCCCTGACACACATGTACACATAAATATAAGCACAACATGTGCTGTTAACCACTAATAAATACTAAAAATAAATATGGCATTGCAGTTTAGGATGTGGAGTGATGGTAGAGACCTGTGGTGCCACAGCAGCACGAGTGTGTGCAGAGTTTTGCAAGAGCGGTGCAGCTACACAGCCCCATCAGAGTTCAGCAGTCTCACAGCTTCAGGGAAGAAGCTGCTCCTCAGTCTGGTGGTCCTGCTCTTGATGATCCTCAGCCTTCTCTTTGAGGGGAGGGGAACAAAAAGTGTGTGCTGGGTGTGTGGGGTCCTTCAGGTGGTGTAAAGGCCCATGGTGGTGGAGAAGCGGACAGTCCTTTACTACCCTCTGCAGAGCTTTTTATTAGTTACTATAAAACATTAGAAAACAATATAAAACATTGAAATTTTCCGTGTTGTGAAGGAAACTGAGCAAACATCTTGGTTTCCTCAAAGGTTGCCGCTGTGCTGGTCTCACACTTTCTCTGCCTTCATGCTGTTGTCACACGCTGCAGTCAGTCTTACCACTTTGTCCAACAAGACAAATTTACGAGCTCGGTCACTGACGGTGTGCGGACTGCTTCAGAGAAGACGGCCGTTTGTTCACATTTGTTGACAGGAAATTGAAATTGATTCATTTCAGTTCGTCATAAACAGTTACCTTTACCAGCTCCTCGCTGACCTCTGTTAATTCACCATGTCTGTCAGAACAAATCCTCTGCCATCCTCACATCTAACAAACACTTATCTACAGATGTGAGGAGGAAGTGGCTCAGGCTGTCCGTCATCCACTGCATCCATCAAAGGCCCATTACACAACCTCCTGAGTCAGAAGTCTTTATATAATTATCGTCTCATGCCAGAGCTGCAACTTCAAATCTTAGTGACGTGTGATGTGTTCACAGCATTGCGTCATTAGAGGTGATTATCAGGCAGATTTCAGTCTGCACATACAGTTCAAAGCATAACAGTTCAGTGGAGTATATAACCTAAACACAGTTTCAGCCCTGACACTAAGTCCTCTCTCACTTAATCTTTTTCTCTGTCAAAAGATCTGGTTTCCATGTGGCAACAAAAGCTTTCCATCATTTACTGTAAGAGTATACATTTTCATTCTGTGATGTACACATTTAGCTTTATACCTGCAATGCATGTTAAAGCCTGCTCTCACTAGAACAATAAATAAACAGCTTGATTTTTTACATTTTAATTTCCATTTTTCCCCTTTGTTCAGCCAAGTGTCGGGAAACTGAGTGAAGCTCAGCTGGCAGCCTGATGGGTAGAACACCTCGGATAAAGCAACACTTTTTGCTTACTCCAAACCTCCAGGACCCATCAGAGCCAATCATAAGAGGAAGCGTTTGAGTTGCACATAGGCATTATAAAAGACGGATGGACCTTCCAGGTCTGAAAAGTGGAGCAAACATAAACCTATATTCTTTTTCAAAGGCCTCCAGGGGGCGATACCCGCAGCTACAGCAGACTGTAAGTTCTGTCTATGGGAAAACAGCCCTTAGCCTCAGTACGACATTCCTGATGAGTGTATGGGTCAGTCACTAATTTCAGATCATATTAAATAAAACATGTCAACATTTTGATCGTGTGTCAGAAAAGAGGATTATCCAGGATATGCTCATTAGATAACAACTGACTGACAAGTGGTTAGCCAATAAGCATGCAGTTTCAGAGTCAGGCCATAGCATAAACACTCAGCCTGAGGCTTCATGACATCATAACCTATTTACGTAAGCTCATTTAAAATGAGTTATAATACATGGATATGTATCAGGTGGATCAGGTGACCCTGAACCCTCCCTTAGTTATGCTGCTATAGGCCTAGGCTGCCGGGGGGTTCCCATGATGCACTGTTGCTTTACATTCACCTCTTTTTACTCTGTTTATACCCCACTCTGTATTTAATCATTAGTTATTATTAATCTCTGGCTCTCTTCCACAGCATGTCTTTTGTCCTGTCTCTCTCCCCAGATGACTGCCCCTCCCTGAGCCTGGTTCTACTGGAGGTTTCTTCCTGTTTAAAGGGAGTTTTTCCTTCCCACTGTCACCAAGTGCTTGCTCATAGGGGGTTGTTTTGACTGTTGGGTTTTCTCTGTAATTATTGTAGGGTTATATATATTGTTTACAATATTATGCACCCTGAGGCAACTGTTTGTTGGGATTTGGCGCTATATAAATAAAAAAAAAAAAGTTATGGTAAATGGTCTTCCCTAACACTCGCCAATGGAAACAACTTTAGGTTCAGTGTTTTGCTCAAGGACACTTTGTGGACCAAACTTCTCACCTTGCAATTAATGGACAGCCAGTTCTACCAAGTTAGCAATTCAGTAGCTAAATTTATGCTTTTGATATGACATAAGAAGAACTAGAAGAAGACAACATACAGTAGATGAAGTGAAAGAATGGCTCTTACCTGCTCCCAATTATTAAAAACACTCAGGCACAAGTGGCCCAAACATTTTAGCATTAAAGGGCTTTGCTTTATTCCCAAATGTATTCTGAGCCTGGTGGGATCAAAGCGTGCTCTGACAGTAGTCATGTCAGCTCCGAGCTTAGAGGCTGTCAGTCAGAACTGAAGGCTGGGAGGTCATCATTTTAAATCCCTGACCAGCTGAATTCACTGAGGAACAGTGGCTCACAAACAGTCTTTCATTAACTATTGCTGTGCTGGTGCTTCCGAGCCAGGCATTTCCTCATTGACTGTTCCTGTGGCCAGCAGGGAATTCAGTTCAGGTAACTGAGCCATAATGCAGGGATTTCTGTCTACTGTCGGTTAACCCTAACCCCGGGCGCTTTCTAGCTGCCCCCTGCTCCACATGTTGTGCAGTGTGTGCTACATGGATGGATGGATGGATGCATGGATGGATGGATGGATGGATGGATGCATGGATGGATGGATGGATGGATGGATGGATGCATGGATGGATGGATGGATGGATGGATGGATGGATGGATGGATGGATGCATGGATGGATGGATGGATGGATGCATGGATGGATGCATGGATGGATGGATGGATGGATGCATGGATGGATGGATGGATGGATGGATGGATGGATGCATGGATGGATGGATGGATGGATGGATGCATGGATGGATGCATGGATGGATGGATGGATGGATGCATGGATGGATGGATGGATGGAAAAAGAAGCTAGTGCAGTAGCGCAAAGAATTGCAGTTCTTCTGATGGCCACTTGAGCCACTGCCTCGAAAACAGCGTCAAACAAAGGCTCCAACGGTGTGGCAAAAATACCATTTTTATAGCTTGGTTCAAAGAAATGTTTGATCCCTGGAGCCATACAGGTGATAACTCAGCACTCAATCCTCTCATCTGAATACGGCCACTTGTGGCTCCCCCCAAAAAAACGCTAACACGGATCGATTGATTCGGAGTGGAGAAACTAACGGCCGACTCCACGGTGGTTGGTCACGTGTATAGGTGATGATTCAACATTTTCAGACCCAGAGCTTGCTCCTTAGTACAAGTTGACCCTGTAGCACCTCTTGGTACCTTACGTACCAAAAAGTAGTGAGAGTTAAATTTTTTTTAAGACAATTAGGATCTTGCTTCTTTGCTTGATTTACATGGTCAAACAATGATAACAATAAAATGTCATATTTCTCATTTAATATGTACAGAGCGGTGACATTTCTTATAATAAAAAAAGAGAAAACACGAATGATGAAATGCTTGTCTTGTTTTTCTCTAATTATTCTGTAACATTTCACCTTTCTGGATGAGCCCCAGGTGTTTACACATCTTTTCTGGCACCTAATTGGTCAATTATCATTACTGTGGGGTGGGTTGCAGAGATACACTCAGACACATATATCCTTCCATTATTCATTCTGCTGTCTGTGGATGCAGACGGTGCACTTTTCTCACCACAGCCCACCTAAGGGAGTTATTAGGGGTTTGACTGAATGACTGAATCCCATTCTGCTCTGTCTCATTGTCCTGTCATTGCTTTGTCTCTTATAGACTCATGTACACACTCATCAACAATAAATGGGAGAGGTTGGTATTGGGGCAAAAATATGTCTTTATTTTAAACTCTGACACAAATTTAACATTACTTGAGGTCACATTAACAACCAGCCATCTGTGCTTCGTGGAAACTTATGACATAAACCCAAGAAGAAATTCTTTCAGCCTCTTCCAACAAATAAACTTTCCTGCAGTTCGTTATCTTTTGTGTATGAGTTTACTGAAAACATGTTGGCTACCGTGGTTACCCTTCTTCTACACTGAGAATGAGACAAACCTCAAAGCAGACAGATATGCAAGGACGGACGCATATTCTCTCCCGCTTGAAAGGAAAGTTGAAGGTTTTTAACTGATAAAATATTTTTGCCAGTGCCCTCAGTGAACAGAATATCAAAGACATTCAGCTTTTATCACAGGTTCACATCCTTGAAATGCATTAGCAGCTCCTCATTTTTCTTTGTAAAGTCACAGAGCATCAATTCTGCTGTTTGTTCAAAGAGTGTTTCTATTATACATCTGTGCACCCTAGATTTCCTCTTAGAGAGAAAAATGTTTGAGTTTAGAATAACTCTGCCGCATTTCCATGGCAAAGCCAAGCAAAATAAGCTTCAAGACCCTTCAGGAAACTGAAGGCTCAATTCAATTCAATCACAACAACAGTGGCCTTGAGGTGCTTTATATTGTAAGATGAAGACCCTACAATAATTACAGGGAAAACCCAACAGTCAAAATGACCCCCTATGAGCAAGCACTTGGCGACAGTGGGAAGGAAAAACTCCCTTTTAACAGGAAGAAACCTCCAGCAGAACCAGGCTCAGGGAGGGGCAGCCATCTGCTGTGACCGGTTAGGGCTGAGTGGAGAGAGACAGAGATTAATAATAATGACTAAATACAGAGTGAAGTATAAACAGAGGGAAAAGAAACACTCAGTGCATCATGGGATGCACCATGTTTTGAATAATATAAATATGGAAAATGGAAAATGTATGAAAATAATATAAATATATATTGTAACATTAATGATGAATTATAGTTTTAGAAGATTTAATACCAGAGGGTTGCTTCATGAAGTGCCTCATGATGTGATGATGGCTCAATGAACATAGAACATAAAACAGCAACAAACATGCACACGGTCTTATTCGCCACATAGATGTTGGCGCTCACAGTGCCCTCGACAATGTTTATGCAAAATTTCATCAAGATTGGTCAACTTGTATAGGAGAAGATAGGGAACATATAAACATACAAGCATCTTCTTCTTCTTCTTATTATTATTATTATTATTGCCATTGGTTATTAGTAGTGGGGTGATGTAACAAGCCAACATGGTCAAAAACTGCAGTTCCTGAAATGGCCACTTGGCTGTCTTCAAGTTAATCCCAACACGCTCCCATGATTACAGCATTAAAAACTGGGTACAAAAATGTTTTGGGGCTCTTTGACTGATTTTGCACTTCATGGCAGTTTGGTGGTGGGTCGACAGGTGTGCCAGCAGAGGCAGCTGTACCTGGTCATTGTATGCTGCGCCTGCACCACTGAACCGGACTTCTCTGTAACTGTGCTGTTGGTACTCTCAGGATAATTGTTCAGTGGGATTATCATATTTTTTTGGTTTCCTTTTGTAATACCTTTTAAAAATTAAAATATGCAGGGTCTTAAAAGAGATCATGTGCCAATTTGGTATACCAGAGTAACTACCTATGTGTATTTTTATATCAGTTGGTATGTTTCATATAATTAATTTGTGCTTAATTACAAATTATAAACCAACACACAATGCACAGGCAAAATAAGAAATGGTAGCACTCAAAAGGAGTCCAGAGTTTGCTCCAGCACCTACAGGATTAATCCAGGGCTCATGTAATCCTGAGGCCAAAGTGCAGCTATCAGTGGTATGTAAGCATCCACGCGCTGCCAAATGCTCTGCACGGTGATGTAACAGCTCAGGACATTCCAACACCAAGTCCAAATACCGATCGTGTTTCTTTTAGCAGGACTGTTACATTTTTTTGTTGTGCATAAAAACATGTTTTTGCCTACAGTGTCTCTCTTTCAGTGTACTTGAGTGACACATTATTGCTCCAACTAAGACGCTCATTAGTGGCTATCACGCAGTTTACTTTATGTTGTCTGCACATGTTAAAAATACCTTTGATGAATAATTTGGGTGATCTGCCCTGGTAGATCACAACACTCAGATGGCTCTCATATAAAGATTCATAAGTTTATCTTTAAAGTGTTCTAATTCTCTGACTCTGCTTCCACTCCTCACTGTCAGCCAAAACATTAAGCTTACTTGAGCTGTGAGAAGAAACTGCTCGCTCCTTGCTTGTGCTGAACCGCAGGGCTGGCTTTCATGTCACTGAAGAGACGCTAAAGCTGCACATAAAGCCGTTTACGCAAACAGAGTTCAGCTCGAGGTCGTCTGAATATTGATGAAGTTGAACGGCAAAAACATGCAGATCACCAACAATGAGCCTCAGTGCTAACAAGTGTTCAGTGTGTGGGCATCTACAGTCATACAGTCCAGTGTGTATGGCCAATGTTAAAGTTTTTTATTAAACAGTTAAACAGTTGTGTAGTCTGAGTGGTCCAGCTTAAATGTTATGGACATTATGGCCAATGTTTAAGTTTTTGCGACGCCGCTGCGACAATAGCTCGACTTTTCGAAACAGCTGAGCAAATAATCACGTAAAAGTTTGCACTGTGCCGCATTTTAGATAGGCTGATAGTTCTGTATGGAAGTGCTCGGCTTTGTGGGCTTTTATCTGCTATGACTGTATGTTCCAGGTTAATGTGTCTGCTGGTCCCAAATGTCTTCATATTTGTAATCTGGATCACCATCAGAAGAACACAGTGAACATTTCTATGTGCCAGTCTCAAAGATGAAATATCAAATACACTATCTACTACAATATCTTTAAAAATGTAATGGGACACACAGCTGACTGATTCTCTATACTAACTTCCGTAAATGAGCTATTTTTGCTCAATAAATGCTCGACATCACACAGATTACAGAATTTAACAGAGTGGCCTGTGATTGGGTCAAATTAAATGATTCTTTGAGTCCCTGTCATCAGCACCCCCACCCAAACAAACTCACACTAGTGTAGCACATGCACAATGCATTTGTCACAGAGACGCGTGCTGACACACAGATGCTGCTCCGTATTTAACCTTTTTCACATTTTTCTTCATGTCTGCTTTACACCATCACAGACATAGCTATGACTCTGCCACACATCCATCTTATTATAACTCACAGCTTCGTAGATTTGGTTTGCAAATTAGGCACACAGATACTCCAAGCATCCCCCACCCCCTGTAAAAAGCCCCTGTCAATCAAAACAACGTGAAAAGGAGCCGTGAAGCTACGGTGACATAATGGATGAGCACAAACAATGAAAGCGCTAATTACTTAGTCATTAATTATCTGGCAGCTTTACAATACGGCCCTTTGGATCAGAGAGCTGAAAACAATCGCTCTTATTACGCCTCTGCAAACAACTGCACACTTGACCTTTTGCAATCAATGAAAGCAGCATCGCTGGCATTTTGCACAGCTGCCAAAAAAATCAACGAACAAATAAATAAAAGTGTCCACACCTGTGCGCGCTCTGAGCAAACCGCTGTGTGGCTGTTGAGATGATTATTGTTTGTTGAAAAAAACATAATGGGGGTGCACATAATACCTGTATACGCTACATATGTGATGTTATTACACGGATGAATCTCCCTTATTTAAACATATCCTGAGCCTGAAACAACACATACTGACTGGTTAGACTGCCAAAGGCAGTTTGATATTTTTATTCATTTATTTATATTATTTGGTATTCATTGGTTTTCCTCCTCCCTCTTTTAAGGAAGATAATTTTATTAGAAAAATATCTTCTCTTTATATACAAACTACTGGTTCTGTATTCTGAAGATATCTACAAAATATTCAGTGACATATTTCAGTTGTTTTTCTGCTCGATAATATCTGAGAGCTAATTGTGATGAGAGCATTATGCCATCATGTTAAAACTCCTTCTGTTACCTAAAACTTATCACATGACTAAAGATGTAAGCCAATTAGGCCCTCCAGCCTCCCCAACCACCTCAGTATGACTTTTGTATGTTACATAAATTTGGACCAAAAACATGAATCCAGGCAGGAGTTTCATTTATACGAACATCGCTGGTGTCCAAAGACATGCACACTGGCCTCAGGTGAGGGTGAGTTGTTGTGTGCCTCACTGTGTTAGCCCTGGACGGGTGAACTGTGAACTACCTAACCCTGACCCTCACGCTAGGTAAGCAGTAAAGGAAATGGACGAATTTATGTATGTGTGGATGGGAGATAAGTGAAAAGCTGACATCCTGAGATAGAAATGCATTTACCTGTGCCTTCAAATAAGCAGCTCTGATATGAACCCTTTGTTTTCTGGCCTTTAGAAACAGCAGTGAATGGTTGCAGCCTGAAACAACATCAGCTTAATTAGTCTGCTATTTGCTGTCCTCGCAGTTACTGTCATTGCCTTTTAAACTCTAGCCGTTCCAGTTGTGCCAGCCAGAGCATGCAAATCTGCAAATCCTGATCCTGTTGTACAATTTAACAAACGACTTAACAAATGTCACTTAGCAGAATAGAAAGCCTTTGCTCGCCACAGGCCATGATTTATCATGAATAAAACATGGACCATGCCTTTTGCCTCCTCAATATTAAGAGAGAATATCCCCTCCTTTGAGGGGCTTACATTATTTTTTTCTCCTTACAGTACAATGGCAAACAAAGGCAGTTGCTTATTAGCCTGTCTGAGCTGAAATCTGCCTTGTTTAATAGCTGATATATGCATAGTTCTGCCTGGAGCATCTTCATTGCATAAATTTCAAATATCTCGATTTTTTGCGAGGCCTTGTGTTCGGGTGTGATAAGAGAAGCTGTTTTTCTCGTGATCGCCTCCAAGCTTCAGACGTGATTTGACAGAGAAATAAAGACGTTCTGTCTGCAAGGTGATGGAAACGACAGTAATACGTACATTTATGTATGTGAAGTGATAAATCTATATGCCTCTAATATTAAATGTTAATTCACAGCAAATAAAATGTGTTACAACCAATGCTGACATCTAAAATCTAAACCTGTACAATTTATTTTATGTGTTTCATTTTTTGCATATTGCAGCCAATAAAAAACAATAATAATAATATATATATATATATATATATATATATATATATATATATATATATATATATATATATATATATATATATATTCATGATCCTTTATTTCAGATGTCTTTTTGAGTAAATGCAGTTCAGTTTCTATAAGATTTGTTGCTATGAAAAGAGATATTTGCTTAAAATGAGAGCGTTATTATGTGTGGCAGGGTTTTATCGCAGAATACTGCAGCAGAAACGGGCAAATTTAAAGCTTTGTACTTGTATTTGTATTTTGAAGGAATTTTTCTATTTTGCATCTCTCATATGTAAAGTCTAGACAAAAACAAACAAACACGTTTAATCGTCTTCTCACTCAAGTGACGAAAGCAGGAGGTGATGCTCGGAGCCTCGTCCCATAATGTCAGGCAGCTAATATGAGAGCTTATGGATCACTGCCTAAACTCATTAGCCTCACTGTGTCTACACCACTGTGCTCATGAAGGTGTCTCATGCTGGCATCAGGCTCAGTCATGATCAACGCACACAAGTCTTATATTATAGAAATTTGTGCAGCAATTTATACGCCTGAGGTACGACTTTGTTCTAGATTTTTGTGCATTTTTTGGGGAGCAGAGTTGCAAACAGTGCAAACAAAGTCTCGCTTTGGGTTCATCGCAGGCTCCCAGTACTGAGAAAACCTCTGCATGCTTCCACTCTCGGACAATTTTCCCATTTTGGAAAATCAGGACATGCAAATGTCCTTGATTTCATTCCATCCTCTTTGCAGGCTTCAATTAAATGAACCCATCTTAATTTTGGGGGGATGAGGAAGCATATTTGCACAAATAAAATATCTTTGAACACAAAATGTATTAAAAATATAAAACATTTTGTTTGATCCAGTTTGACTTTGTTGTCAGTGCTATAAATGTGGCCGAATTTAACATGAAAAAACTTTAATGACAGTTTACACTTTGCAAAATACTTGCATGCACAAATGTGTATAAGAACATGGTTGTAATCCACTGTCCAGCATAAATAATAGCCTAAAGTAAGAAGATGAAAGTACTGTATATTTGTGAGTATGTGTGACTCCAACATCCTGTTGTACAATTTGTCTGAGCTGAAAACAAGTTACATAAGCTGTTATTGAGCCAACATTTGTAAATGGACTTCTTGTGTTCAGTCATTTTCAGCCAACCTACACTGCCTCTAAAGTCAAGCTTTAATAAGATAACCCTCCTTATTGGGGTTAATCAGCTTAAACTGTTCACTGCAGCTCTGTGCAGCCTTCCCTCCCCGACAGGTTGGAAAGTCACTAAGCCAATTTCATTTCCTCTTGGATTTCTGGATTTAGAGAGGAGAGTGGAGCCAAAAGGGAGAAATGTGAATACTTACCAAAGTAGTAATGTGGCCCCTGTGTCACACAGGAAAATAACGGGCGGGGGGGGGGGGGGCATTTACTGTTTGTTGAGTATGTGAGGTGCATTTTTCAGGCACAGAGAGCAGCAACCTTTTGGACTTATGACCCTCCGAGATGAAGGAATACAAGCTGTGATCCAAGTGCTCACGTAAGCACTTTTCTGAGAGCAGTTTAAAGCATTAAAAGTGTGTTTGATTTCAAGGATTTTAATGGGATTATATAAATGGTATTTGCTGCAAGCACAAAAAACAGCTTTAAAGTAATATTTTTATTCTTTTTGATCCCTTTAATTATTTCATCATCTTCTTATCTCCTTAGATTTCTGACCAGTTGTTACAAACTAATTACTACTGCAAACATGGGCTATGTTCCGAACCAATCCAGGAACAGGTTCTCTTCACTGAACTAATGGATCCTTATCTCAGTTTGCAATAACACTCCAAAGTTCATGGGTCAGAGTTGGTCTTTGTTTTCATGCTGGAAGGTTAAGTGGAAGGAAGAGGCTTTAAGGACTCAGAGCCAAAACATCCAACTTCAGCTTTTCCACAAAGCAACCGACTCCTCGAGTCACAGTCGGTTCAGTGGTTACACGTCAGAGGCTAGTGCCTGAAACGCAAAGAGACACGTACCAGCAGTGACGTGCAGTCAGGGGAGACAGGTGAGGCACTGCCTCACCTGTCATCACTGTTTTTATCATCGTTAGTAAAATACTAACAATGATAAGAGAAAATACATTTGAACACTTCACTGTTCTATAAAACTGTTTTCTGAATTATTTCAACACTTTAATGGTCAAAATCGCAGAATTTTAGTGTGTTATGTGTTCAAACGCATGGAAGCCAGTGCAGTGCTGTGGCTCACCTCTGGTGGCGCTGTGTCACATACAATAAATGAAGCAGGCGGTTGGCGCATGCCCATTGCTGTCTCTCTTTATATCGTCAATCAACATGTTTGATTGCACATGTGCTGCACATGCTGATGTTCCACAGTCTGTCTGATATACTGAATGAATGTGTGTGACATGTTTATTCTTTGTGATCGGTCATAAATGCACGGTGTAAATGCACAGGGGGAGGCAGGAAGTACCGTGCCGCACCGATAGGGGGCAGTGCTGCAGCAGCGCTGTCCCAGCAGAAGGAGAGGAGCATGGACTTCATCTTCAAATAAATAATACTTTTTTTTTTCTTTTTTTTTTAAAGAGACCCCCCCCCCAAAAAAAAGTTTGACCTTACATTAAATATTTTGTTTTTCTTGCCATCATTGTTGAACAGTATGGAGTTGATTAAAGCATAATTAATCATTAGCATAATTAAAATTGAAATATAAGCTTCTATTTTGGGTTCATATATGTGAACACCCGACTCCAAACGAGTCAGTGCCTCACCCGTCACAAACCTCACCGCACGTCACTGCGTACCAGGCATGTTTAGGTTCTGGATGCATGACAACAAATATGAAAAGGAAGAACATCAGGCCATCCAAAATAATCTTCATATTATATTTGGCCAGCTTTAGATCTTTGAATGTCACATCTGTAAGCTCATCCAGTGCAGTTTTTTCATCTATAAAGGCAAAAATCTGAGTCCTATCACAGAGTAACATGGCATTTCTAGTGGGTCCAGAGCGCAGCCGCTAGGGTGCAAACAAAAACTCGGACTTCACACCGTTTCTTGCTCGGGCCATTTTAAATTCTGGGTTTTACCTTTCTTCCAAAAGCTCAGAGTAAAATCTTTTAGATACAAAGCCTTGCATGAACCGGCTCCTGCTTATGTAGTAGAACTCCTAAAACCTCAGTCACAGAACACTTTTGAGGCTGTACCGCCTAAATTTTGGAGCAGCCTTCCTCACTCCATCAGGTCAGCTGACTGTGTGGTTAGGAATTTTGGCCATAATTCCCCCCAAATCTTTTCTGCAAGTGTGTTTGTATAAATGTATTTATACATTTATACAGGGTTTCTGAAGCTGATCCAAGTTGTCATAAGGTGATACACAATCTGTCACAGGGCTAACACACAGAGACAACCATTCGCACTCACACCAAAAACTATCTACAAATCACCAACCAACCTAACGTATGTTTTTGCACTGTGGGTGGACAACGCCCTAGCAGACAGGTCACTTTAATTAATTTATTAAGTATGCTGAATTACTCTTAAAGAGATAAGTTCAAAAAAAGGCACGATGGCTCCAGCATCATTGAGTTCGTGTGTTAAACGTCACCGTAACACAGCAGCCCTCCTTCAAATGAGACATCGTCACGTCTTGCTCGACAAAGCGAATGTTCCACGAGGTGCTGTTTCTATTTTCATCCTTCTCTTTATGGAGAGCGGTTAGCACTTGTTGTGTTGGTCTGGGCACGTGTGCGAGGCTGTGTCAGTCAAATCTGGAACAGATGCTTCATTCACTTAGGCCAAAGTACATAGAGGCTCTCCCTGCTATGCAGGGCTGTGTTGGTTCATGGACTGCATTCCCTAGACCCTTAACCTCACCTTAGCCATCATGACTAAGTTTCAAGCCCCAAACCTTAACCTGACCTGAACTGGATTCTGTCCCTAACACCAAAGCTACTCCTCAACCCTCACAGAGCCCTCTGGAGGAACACCAGAAAGTTAGAACAGAGCAATTACTCACGTTCATGAAAAATGCTCAGAAGGTCAAAATCTCAGACTGGTTCTCACAAAAACACAAGTTTGCTCAAACACAATCTCTCTGTCTCACACACACACACACACACACACACACACACACACACACACACACACACAGAAAGAAGTACAAGCCTGGCTGCAGGCCAGTGTCCAGGTCATGACTAATAATCACAAGACCAGCAGGCCATGAGACGTGCTTACAAGGAGCAAAGCGTTCAACACAAACACATCCAAACACATTCCCGCTGTTAGCCAGTGAATTTCATCCCTGTGGCCCAGTGTTTATCTATGTGTGCATATCTGCGAGAAGAGACGAGATGCCTGCTATGACAAGGTTACATAACATCTGAAGGCATGTGTGTGCGACACTGCCCAGTCTAATGCCCACTGAAGGTTAGCAGAAGACACACAGCAGCAGAGGGTTGTGCAACACATCTGTGATCTTCACTTGATTCAAGGCACGCTGTCAGAAAATTGAAGCAAGACACAAAGTCAGAGCTTTAATAAAGCCTGAGCAAGAAAACTGCTTTTGAAGATAACATTTGGATTTGTGCACACATGCATCACACTGAACAGAGAAGAGCAACATTATTACAACATGATTCACACAAGCAATGTAACTGTATTTCTGCAGCGTTTCTCAGCATAGCTTAAACAAAGTTATTTGTGTTGCTTAAGCTGTATGAGGAAATTTGCAACTAAAATGAATTGTGACCGCAGGAAGCAAGTGAAATCAATATTACTGAGAAAAACTGGACACAGCTTTGTCTTACAGCTGCAGAGTCCTGTGACTTCACTCTAATGAATAACTAAATAAGTAAATAGTTCATGCATACCTAATTGTAAAACAGGGAAGCACTTATATGTAAAAGCTTTATGAACATCTGCCATCGGTATCATTAACTCACTGAAGGGCACTTCAGTGCCATGTGGAGCCCAGTCACTAATACAGCCTGGGTCAGCAGTTTAATTCCCACTGGGACCACCCATGTTAAAATGTCACTACTCATGGTACTGTCTGGTGTTTTGGAATAATCCACCCTCCAAATGGCACTTGTCACATGTGGGCTTTAACCGGATTACATGTTCCATTTGACTGAAATTTGAGTGACGTGTCAAAATTTTTATTCTCACAAGTATTTTTAGACAGATGCCTTTCTGCGCGCTGCGTGACCAGCAGCACAGCAGAGATTTTCACACACAGCTTTGCCTCTTTATATCACATTTAACCATATTACAGACCACAATACATGTAGAAACATGCGTTTTGTCCAGTGTTCAAGGCGTCCACTGGTCTTCATGTGTTCCAAAAATTAAGAAAAAAATCACACAAACAAACCATATTCAGTGCTGCCTAGAAATAAATGAACAGGAAAATGAGACTTTTCAGTCCAAGAACAGCTTACTGAGTAAAACACCAAGTAATTTCATCAGTTATTGCACATATTATTTAGCTTTTCTTGTGTCATTTGGTGCAAAAAGCAAAAACCCAACCCTGACCATAACCCTTTAAGGGATAAGATAACATTTTGGTAAATAATGATATGTAAAAAGCTAAAAATGTGTAGACATGACACATGATATGCATGCCTGATGTGCTTTGCTACAGTATTTATAGTAGTTTCTGGAGAAAGGTGACTGTGCTCCCCAAAAACAGTCCTAATAAGTTGTCCATGCAGCCTACAGTCACACCTTTAATTCGGGTGACCTCTGGTGAAAGGCATGTGCAGAAGTGCGTGCTGGCATTGTTCCTGTTTCACCTCACCTCCACATTCTACTTCTGAAGCCCCTTATTTCTACTTTTGAAACTCTGACTTCCTTCTTTGTTTGAATCGAGCTGTTTTAGCCTTTCTCCCCTTCAGGCCATCCTCCCTTTAAGCCTGTTTTCTTCTGATTGGCTGCCCCTCACAAACAGAAGATGGGGATGACCCTCTCGGGCATACTTGTTCTTTATGACATCATACAGAATAGAATAGAAAAAAAGGACAGAAACTTAGTGTTTAGAGCATTTTGATGATTGTTGAGCTTCTGTATCACGGGGATTAACCCTAACCCTAACCCTGCCCTCACTATTTGAAACCTTGACATGTTTAATATGAACCTCCACAACAGAAAATGAATAAAATGCATAACCACGCCAGCTCAATGATGCATAAGGGTGTGTCTTAAAGCACACCATGATCTTCTGCCAACTCTAAGCACATACTTCTGTTGACTTAATCTAACAGTGAGTTAGTTTAAGGCAAAAGAGCAAAATTACACAGAAAATAAAAATAAAACTCAAAAATGTTCCCACACATGAGTTACAGTTGCCCCCCCCCCTCACTGCACTCCTGTACTGTGTGTTGTTTCAGGAATGCTTAAATGGGCTTTGAGACAACAGTACCTGAAGCCTCAGGTACCGTGCTTCAACAAACGCAAAGAGGACTCCATGCTGTCTGCGTTCCCGCTGCCTGCTTTGTTACACAGACACAAATGGTTGGACAGATGCAGCAGGGGTGCTGATGCTGGGGGAAGAATTTCTGAGGAACATGTTTATGTAACTAGTGCCTTTATATCAGGCTTATACAACCAGCCTGTATTTTAGCATGCGCACATCATGTGGCTTGTTCTTATAGTTTTCTCAGTACGGCTTAGAGCCACAGCCAGCCTATCAGAGAGCCCAGTGTGGCCCACTGCATGGCTCTGCACACTGTGAAGGCAGCAATAATATTTAAAATGCACTCATATTCCATTAAGAAGTAAAATACTCTAAATATCCTTACTGTGTAGGATTTGTGCCTTTATGAGCTGCTGTAATTTGTAATACATATGTAATATGAACAGACACACCCCACTGATCAAATGTGGAAAACCTGACACTAAAACTGCACTTATTTTAAATGAAGAGATCTGACTTTTATAAACTGATGTTTCAATTAATGTGAATGTATGCTTCTTAACACTAAAGCAAAGAGATTTCTAAATATAGATTATTCAGTACTTGCACTGAGAACAAACTGGATTACATAGTTTGGCATCTGTGGTTTAGAGCTGAGTAATGAAGGATATGTCCAATAACCGCTGTAGGTGACCTGAGATCAGCTCAGTGTCTGCTGGGAGGCAGTTCAGTTTCACATTAATGCTGAAACAATGAGTGTTTACATTAAGTGTAAACCTATTGTGACATAGCTCCCCCAGAAGCAACATTATTTAGAATATGAAGCATTAACATTCCTAATGTGGCAATAAATAACATATGAAAAGCAATAAATGAAATTCTAATGCCATCATTTGCATTGTGTGCACGAGCTTCCCGGTTGACTTCCTAATGTGTTTAACATGAATGATCTTCACATGCCAGTTTTTGTTTTGTTTTTCAAATCGGGGCCTCAGCATCGAGCTCGGCACATCTCAGTGCCCCCCCCCCGAGCTGATGGCTCAGCTGAGACCTTTTTATGCGTCTAATAGGTAACTCCAATATAGAGTGTACTATTTAAGCTGCTTTAGCCTGCATACAGTTGTCCTGCCTCTTTAGCCTGCTCATGTGCTGTGTCTGACTCAATCAGTGCCCGACTCTTCCTGCCTTATGATTTTCACATGCACGTGGAAGGGCTGATCCCAGAACGGAGTCGGACTGCTAAATATAAGTGAATGCAGATGGAAACAGTCTTCACATATAGCGGTCCTGAGTAAATGTATCATCACGCCTGGGCTTTTTTCCATGCTTTGTTTTGTAATAATTATTGTGTGGGGATTTTGAAGAACCATCAGTAATTGTCAGTGCAGATTTTGTGCAGAGTATTTTTTTCCTCCTGAAGCAGCTGCCATCTAATCATTTTGCTGAACGAGGTGAAGACTTTACCGTGCTTACTGATTCCTTTTGTCAGCTACAATAGCAACATTAAGAAAAAAAAAATCTGATTTTGGAAATTCCCATGTATCCATTCATCTATCCATTTTCTATAAGCTTATCCAGGTCCAGGTCACGGGGGAGGCAGTCAAAGACACCCTCTCCACTGCCACCAGCTCCAGCTCTTCCAGGGGATACCCCAAGCCAAGAGACATAATCACTTCCGCTTGTCCTGGGTCTGCCTGGGGGTCTGATGCTGGTTGGGCATGCCTGAACCACCTAAACGAGCTCATCTGGATTCAGAGGAGCAGCCCTGCTCTGAGCCCCTCCCGATTAACCGAGCTCCTCGACCTGTCACTAAGGTTGAGCCTGGACGTACTTTGCTCATTTCAGCCACTCGTATCTGCAATCTCTTTCTTTTGGTGACTGTCCACAGCTCATAGCCATGGGTGAAGGTACGAACATATAATCAGGCAGTAAATCCACCTTGTTTTGTCTTTGGATTTCGATCAGGGTTGGTTGACTCTTTTTACATTACACGACAAACCTAAAGGACTGGTGAGAAGTGTGTTAGACAAATTATTTACTCACCACTACTCCACTCACCGCTAACCCCCCCTTCATTAAAATTCACAGTTCTTCTTTTTGAGCGAGCATCCTGCTCCCGTTGTCATGGGATACACATTCCCTACTAACGGTCAAAGGCTCCCAATCCATTATAAGCCATTTGATGCTGTTTTATTCATTTTGTTATTCGCTTTTAATTAAAAATAAAGAGCTACATGACTGACTGCAGTAAATTATCTGTCACTAAATTACAGCAGTCATCACATTAATGGGAGTAACATCAAAGACTTATTTTCGCTCGGCTCCATATTAGAGTGTGATTCGCTTTGATTTTACATGCACCTTGAGACAAAACATCAAGATGCTGAAAGCAAGAGAAAATCCTGACAAATAAACTCAACTAAGCTGTATTTACACAGCACACTCCACACAACATGGAGCACTGCTTCACAGAGAAATAAGCTGAAGTATCTTCCAACTTTAACGTGCAACATGACCGTCTTTGTCCTAGTTACACTTCTCAGTTCACTTATAGAGGATCAGAGTCAGTCACAGCTGCAGGTTGGATTTATTCAGTATACAATAATGAGTACAATGTGCATGAAGGGTGAAATAAAATCAATTAGGATTTAGGCACAATTCTGGCTTTATTATTTGATTAATCCCACAAAGCTGCGGTGGTATCATAGCGTCTGTCTTCTCTGGCTGACTGTCCCACTGAGAGTGCTATTGTTCAGCACGCAAAGTATTTGCATAATCCTCGGCCAGCCCCTGCCCCACCTGTGCCTTCCCACAAGTGAGGTCACTCTGACATCCACCGGAGATTTCAGTCAGAGTGAAACAGAAACCTTTCCTGTACCAGTACTTCAAGGAAAAGGGGGAATGAATCCTGAGTGGATTAGCCAGCTACAAAGAAGGCTTCGACCTGTCAAATGTGCTTCTCAATAGCTTTAGCTTGTGAATCTTAAAAAGTCTGATTTGTGATTCTCTCAAATATAAAAACCCCACCCACAGCGCACTTCTCACGTGCATTGGGCATCTTCAGCTCTTCCGGGGGTTACCCTGAGAGACGTAATCTGAGATTCAAACTGAGACATTGTTTGATCTCAGAATAACAAAGGATCTAAATCTATTTTCACTTTGTGTTGGCTCCCTGCTAAAGATCACATTAAATGCTGAATGTACAGCTGTGCATCCACCTAAGCTATCAATGTGGTAAGATAAATTATTTAATTATACCATATGAAAGGTTAATTAATGTATTAAATGAGTTTGGTCTCCCCCCCCCCCCAGTATGTATTTTGGCCATGCGTGACCAACAATAAATAAACAGACAGACCTCAGAGGGAAGGTTAATCTATGCTGTGAGTATTGTGAGATCTCAGACCGGGCAGCACCCAGCTTGAACTTTAATGATGTAAAATTTATTTAATTAACTCAGCCATCCTTCAAACAGTTCATCCAAAAATAAATACACATCTAATGGGAAAACACGCAGAGGAATCAACACATAACATCTAAATGACTAATGTAGATTACAAATGTGACATAATGCAACAAAGCTCAGTGTCACCGAGGATCTACAGATCACCAGATCAGAGGCTCTTAGGAAGCATCAACAAAATAGTTAACTTCAACAGCTTCA
>JAMQGT020003570.1:0-58918 GCA_024447675.2 Pterophyllum scalare | reverse complement strand
CATCGCCCGACATTCACTTCAACTTCCCTTTATAACTAACACTAATTACAAACTAACTGCCTCACCTGGAGAAGCCATTTGTTAACATAAAAACCAACAGACGCTACAGTGTAAACATTTTCTTCCTTTATCTTATTCAGCAGCTAATGGACTGTTATGCCATGACAGTGTGGACCGGTAGCAGTGGGAGTAGAGCGTCACTGAGCTCCTCATACTGCAAGCCAGGGACCACCCACAACTCTGCACCCCTCCTGTGCCCGCTTACACACACATACACACACACACACACACACACACTACAGCATGGCTCACGAGGTAAAAGGGATGTACCTCAGTGGCTGTAAAGCTATATTCAACCATGACTTGAGTGGTGTAAGGACTGCTGACACATCAAAACAGCTCAGCAGCAATAACATCAACACTCATTCACCTAGCAGGCCCGGCACTGGCAGAAGATGATAGCTCACTCAGAGCCCAACCTCGCCGCCTTCACAGCTCATGGTCCCCTGTGTTTTGCTGAGTTCGATATAAGGATAAGTGTTCAATTTTTTTTCCACTTGTTACAATGTGGGACGATTTCTACATCGACACACCAACATTGCCATCTTAGTAAACCTTATTCCATTCAGACATTAACGTGACTTAAAGGTTATCTGCCAAAAACACCAGCACAGTGTTTCTTAGGTAGTCTGCAGAAAAAAAGTGGTTAAGAAAAATGTCAAGATGTCAAGGAATTCCCACAAAAATAACTGACCTTTTAATAAAAAATACTAGTATTAAACATTAGCATAACAGGCCTCTCTTCCTCCATACAGAACTACAAATAAGACAAATTACCAAGCTGACAGTGTAAAGGAAAGAGGAGCTCCTTTAATTTTCACCACGACATCTGATCAAATGACCCTGTGGTCAACTCACAGGCTGTATATAAAAGATGGTTACACCTATAATGGCATCACCCATTAGTTACTGAAGCCCTGAAGTTCTGAGCATTTTCACAGTTGCCATCTTGATGTTTTGAAACCAGAAGTGATGGTGGGCCCATCCTGGATAACCCTCCTTTCTGTCTATAACAATGACCATAATTTACAACATGACCATTATGCTCTATTCAGTAAAACCTGAAAGTAGTGACTGAGCCCATAAACCCAGTGTTTACTGAGGTCACAGACCAATAGAGTTGTGGATGTTTTTCCCACAGACTTCTAAACAACTGAAAGCATTGTCACATTTTCAAAACTCTTAATACAATGACTACACCAACATCAATACAAATATCTTTCTGGGATATAAACAAATATAATAAAATAAAAATAAAAAAAATAAAAAAAATTATATAAGTATACCTGTTATATAATACAACAGGTATACTTTCATTTTTGTAAATCTTTAAGTTTACACACATTTCCATAGTAAAGTTTCCAACTTGTCATACAAGGAAGAGCGCATGAGTGCATTTATAAGGTCACCGTGGCCCTGTCAAAGGTTATGTCATTTCTTAATTACGGAAATTCCCGATCTTCTCACCTGTAAACACTGTTGTTTCTGTTCTATCCAGAAAATTCTGACCAATCTGCTGGCAAAAACAAGCAAACATTTGGAAGTCTCAAATCAGCCAGAGTCCTTTTTTTTTAAGGGTAATTAAACTTAAATTGAACCAGCACTGAATTTTATCTCCCACATGTTGAACACTACAGTGAAACAACCATCACTACACTCCACTCCACTCCACTCTGTCT
This sequence comes from Pterophyllum scalare, assembly GCA_024447675.2. Lineage (NCBI taxonomy): Eukaryota > Metazoa > Chordata > Actinopteri > Cichliformes > Cichlidae > Pterophyllum > Pterophyllum scalare. The sequence continues at coordinate 57,179 of JAMQGT020003570.1, read as the reverse complement.
AAGCTGCACTCTTGTAGTCACCATTAATAGAGTTATTAAGCAGCAATTTAACTGCTAGGTAGTATTCATTCCCTCTTCCCCCAGGAAATGGTGTGCCTGCTTAAATGGCCAAAATTATGCACTTGACCTTTGATAATGAAGCTGAAATATGGCACATAACCTACAAATACCAGATAGGCTAATATCTACAGGGTTATGAGAACATGGCATCAGCTAGAAACCTGGTTTAACATCGCTGCAGCCTGAAATTTCATCTCAGATCTGTTATCAGCCAAAGGACTGGACTGCAGATAAATTTGACCAATTGAGAAAGCAATGTTTTAGACAAGAACACGCAGGTTTAACTGTTCTGCCATTACTAGGAAGAACGTAAACCTTTACCATTCAGCAACTGGAGTATAAAAGCCATCATATGGTTTTTCCCAAAGATTTCTCTACAGGGATTTTTTTTTTTGGTAATTAACATCTAAATACATTATTTGTCATTTTAATCAAGATGAATGTGAGAATAAAGCCTGTTCTTGGCTATTATGATCAATGGGGAGAAGGCTTCCATTTCCAAAGAAATGTAGATCTCTTCCTAGGAAAAGATATGACAATCCTGATCTTTATTTCATGGCCACCAGTTTTGAATATTTAAAGTAACTTTCCAACCAATCTTTTAATACACACTAAAAACAACCGTGACCCTCAGCTGCCAGTGCCATTACAAAGAAGCTATAGTTGCTGAGTTTATCTAAAACTGACCCAGAATCATAAAGCTAACCTGTTTTAAGCTGCAGATGCTGTGAAAGTACTCAGCCTTTTAGGCCTCAGCTCTTGCCTGTCGGTAACAGTGCACAGCCCTCAAAGCGCTATAACTGCACATTTCATGCCAATATGCACAGTGGGGGAGGTATGTGGTTAACCTCAAAGCTTTTGTCTACACGTTTTTTACTTGCAGCCTTTTACTTTTTACTAGAACAGTTTGATATTTCCAACTGTGAGATCTCAAACTGGGGGGCAGTTTTAGTCAACTCATTCCAAATTTTCAGTAATCGGTGAAAAGTAGTGCCTTCCACCTCTGTAGTGCATTAAAAAGAAAAACTGAGGCGTTATCTATAATAGAATCAATCACTTGACACAGCATCACAAGCTTATACAGCCAGTTCTTCTGTGCGCTTCCTATATTCAGGTTCATATAATTCTGGCTGTAAAGACCACAATATGCTTTGCTCTGCAGGACTGTAAGGTTTCTAATGACTCTTCAAACTGCATCCAAAACTTCACTGAAGCATTTTCAAATGGATATTTGAAAAAATACCGACTAAGTCCAGAAATACACAGTTCTGAGTGAAAATATGAAAGACGACATTATGCATTTAAAGCCAGCTTTCATGTTGAGGCATTCAGCCTCATTTGTTTACGAGTCAGACTCTGGGATAGGGAGGGAGAGAGAGCGAGAGAGAGAGAGAGAGAGAGAGAGAGAGAGAGAGAGAGAGAGAGAGAGAGAGAGAGAGAGAGAGAGAGAGAGAGAGGGAGGCTGCCTAGGAAATTCAAAAGAGATGTTTAGCATTTGAATCAGTGGAGCCTGTCTGCATGTGTACTTATATCCTTCAGCTCCCTGTGTTTCCAGTGGCCTGTGAAGCTGCAGGGTCATACATATGCTAATCAGGTCCCCCCCCCTAAGCTGCCAAACACCAAGATGTAAGAAAGTTTCTGGTCATTCTTTGTGTTTGACTGTACATGAATCACCACTGGGTCATATTGAAATATACAAACATACAGAGTTTCACTTGTATCTTTTCATTCGACGGTTTTATCAGCAAAGACGTCATGTCATGTCTAAATAATGTGCAGTTTTCTTTTTCATAACTTGAGTATTTATTCATATTGGAAATCAACAGGGCTTCACCATCTGTTGTTTTGAGTCTGTGAGATGCAGCTGTACTACCTCCTCATTCTGTCAAAACATTCAAAATTTCTTGGGTTACACAACAGGATGAAACATTTGTCTAGAAATAATGGTTCTCTAGTATTAAATAGGGCTGAAACTGATTATTCTCATAATTGTTTTTCCTCAATTTAAATTATCGTTTGGCCTAAAGAGGTCTGGTCTTTAAATGTCTTTTTTGCCCACAACCTTGGTCCAAAACCCCAAGATTTATATTTTACTAGAAGAGAGTTTAGGACACAGAAGAGCAGAAAAGTATATAGAAGTTTGAAGCTGGAACCAGTTTACGTTTGTTACGTCTTATAAAGCATTACCTTAAACCGTTAACAAATTAACACTGTCTACGTCTCAGTCTCTGTTGAGCAGTTGATTGATTAATCAATCACATTTCAACTCAAGAAACGTGCTGTCAGGGATAACGTGTTGTCTTTAAGTTTTTGGCCCCCTACTGACCATCAGCCAAACCCAGAGATACTCGATTTATTTTACCATTAAAGTCTATTTGCTGATTTCTTAATCCATTATTTCTTTCAATTTTTTCAGAAGGGCCGAAAAGCACATCGCCTCAGTTGTGTTTGTTTTGGGGTTTTTTGTTATTTCCAGATAACAAAGCAAAACTGCACATCTTTAGGCTTACCTGTAGCAGACGTGTAGTTGACATAATCATATATAAGTCATAACAATGGAATTTACACACCATTTCCTCTTTACAACTCAGACTGAAACAGCTGATAAGGGCAAGCCCCTAACCTTGTTCTACAGTAAAAGGCAGCAAAATCCAGTAAGTAGAACAACATCAGTGAAGTCTGACCTCAGAGTCCCGGTTTGCACTTCAGAGCAAAGAGCAAACACACAGAAACAATATGTATGCAGGTGACTTAATATGCAAAGCCAAACTGTAAATTAAAAAGTCTATATTCATCTGTGTCTTTTGCATATGTCTAAAAAGGACAGGATGTTTATAAAGTGGGTGTTTGACAGTTGAGTCAAGAACCACACAGCTGTCTAACACACAATAGGACCTTCTTAATTTGTAGCTTTGCTGCTACACAATGGTACTAAACCACAGTTTGAAGAATGGAAATCAATCACACAGCACAGTAGTATCCACACTAATACATGGCTGTCATTTTCACAGTGTTTTCTTTGTTTAACAGCTTGAGAAGCTCCACTTGAGAACTTACAGAATGTAGCTTTATTGTATAGATGGGAGGCCAAAACGCCATTTTAACCAGCTCGTGCTTTGCGCATGGTTGGGCTCCGTTAAAATGCAAAACACTGCACATGCTTAATTTCATTTTGCAAATTCAAAGTGAATTTGTGCCAAAGCTGCAAACAGGAACTTGATTTAAGGAAGTGAAAATAGGAAGTTGAGGAGCTGAGGCTCAGAAAACGAAAAGGATTTTTGGTTAGGTCATTCATCTAGGAAGAACAGATGCTTCTTTCAACCACAACAGAAACTCGATGGGGCTCTCGCTACCTGCCGAGTCATCATAAATCACACAAACATGGGAAAGAAAACACATTAAAAAAATAGATTAAATTAACTGTTCCTTGAAGCTGATCCATTTTAAATCACTGTTCAGTAAGAAATTGTAATATTTATGTATTTAGATTGGATTGCTGTCTGATGCAAAAACAAGCTTATGCTCCTTAACTTATTCAGCTCAAAGACATCACCCGAGCTGACTGGACTGGCATTTTCCTTTCGACACTCAGGGATCTCCCTTCAGCAGAGGCAGGTGCTGTGGAAACCCCTGACATTATTACCACAACAGAGAGAATTAACGCAGCCACTAGATAATTTAATATTATAACTATCACTATGCTGTCATCTTCCACAGATTATATCACAGAGCTGACTTTCCAAGAACTAGTCGGCCACAGTTTCACGCTCACAAAAGCTCTCTTTCATCCACAAGCCATGCACATGCAGGTAAACACATAACACAAAGGGTCTCAGTCCCCGAAGCAAACAGTATCAAGGTGTGTAACAACCTGCTGGACTCTTATTAGATGCTTAAGCTATTTATGTAATACTCTGCGAAGGGGAGGGAGTGCTATAAAAGGTGGAAGAGGATGGTTACATGTTCAGTGAGGGTCTCTCGTGGATGCTGAGGATGTCAGAAGTCGATAGGGGACATGGTATCTGACGGGTAACCGTGTGTGTCGTTACCTCGATTACCTGATTTCCTTTAGTGATAGCTAGGACCCGGTATAACAGCTTCATCACATGCAATAAGATTACAGTGATAGCAGTGTTATACCACTACCCAGCACGAAGCCTGGTTTTACAGAAGGCAAAGTGTTTTCTCACGCAAAACACTTATTACTGCGCACCGTCAGCATCAAATCTCCCGAATATACACGGAGTGTAAAATTCGGGAGGGACTCTACCGACGGCCTTTGAATTAAAATGCATGTCAGCGCTTTAAAAAGCCACAACCAGCCAGTAATCCCCTTCGCTCCTCATCGAGCAGTACAAACAAACAGGCTGGGAGAAGATGAGCTAGGCCTGGCGTTACGTTCGCTCTTTTATCTATCCTGAAAACATACATTACACGAATTCATAAATTGCATGCACAGAAAACGCATTAAAGTCCAATTAATAACACAGACTCGTTGTTTTAACACCCCTTCTTTTTTATTTTTTATTTTTTTGCCCCAGCATCAGACATTTACCCCGATGGCTAATGCGCTTACCGGACAGTTCGTCAGGTTCCAGCCCGCTTTCGGTGTCGAGTCCGCAGATCACAAAATAATCTGCGAACCGGCAGGAACCGGAGCTGAAGCCGGTGGTCATTTTGAGACTGGTCCCGTGGTACTCTTATCCCCACAACAGGGAGCATATTAAAGGAACTCGGAGAAGTGATTCCTCCCTGCCATTACCGATGACACGCTGCTGCGAAGCTCGAAAATCACTACCGACACTGAGCTAACATGTTCAGCTAACAGCAACAGACACGACGCATCCGGCCGGAGTTCTTCACAATAAGGTTTCACACAGCAAAAACGAGGTCTTCAGAATAAAAGTTCAACCCCAAAATTATTTAAAAAATAAAAACATTTGCATACTTTATTTTTGACAATTATAAAAATATACAACACTATAGACAACTTTACTGAACACGGGGGGAGTCTATAGTACTACACAACTATAAATCTATAAATCTTGTAGTAAAAAATCATTTCAAGTCAGCCTTACTGTGAAGTAATTTACAGTGACACCAAGTCACTAGATGATATTCATACCTACATATATATTAATGAATCAGTGATAGTTTAACTCTAATTCAGCCATAATTGCTTATAACATTTCAATTGACAGACTTGAAATTCAGTTATGATATTCATTTACAGTATTTTTTTAAATAATTTATATATGAGACCAAAGAGATGCTTGAAGGTAATGTCCCCAGGGAAAGAAAGACATCTGGCATTTCAGGACCGAAAATTGAAAGAACAAACTGTGTCCATCAGCAGGAGCACAGCTGCATTAATGGTGGTTTCTGAGCATGACTCTGATAGGAATTATACTTGTACTGCTGAGGAGACAAAGTGTCAACAACCACTGTAAAAATAAATAAATAAATAATGGATTAGTTTTACTTTTTCAGGGAAGCATCAAAGTTTGCTATGTGATTTTTGAAATCTGTTTTCTGAGTGCATTATTGAAAGAAGTTAAAATGTTGCGAATGTCAGGGTGAGAATTTATCTGTTAAGTACCATCACAATGAATGTATTACAACAGTGGATGGTGATACAAAAACTGTAAAAAGTAATATTTGTTATTTTATACACAGTGCTGTGCAAAAGCCTTGACCCATCCCTCAATTCTTTATATTTTGCTAGGAAAAATGGGAAATAGGTGCACCAATTTATTCAAATGTTACAAACATGAATGGAAATACAGAATAAAAGGCAAAAAACAGAGTGTGTGCAATTCTAACAACCTGGAAAATCAATATTTGGTATGACCACCTTTATTCTTCAACTCTCTCTTAGGCAGCTTTCTTTTAATTTCATGTCACTTCACTAAACACCATGCTGAGATATGCCAAATTTTCATCTAATAGCACTTCAGGAATCACCTTGTGCAAAAATACTGTTCTATGTCTGTCAAACTGTTATTTTTTTTTGTAAATTCAGCTAAAGAAATAGAAACAAATTGTGCTTTTGTGACAGGCTGCTAGTAACAAAGTGCTAAGTTGTCTGTTAAATGTAGACAACATTATGGTTCATCCTTTGAGTTACATGCCCATCTTATATTTAAATAATTTCTAGGCTGGAAAAAAAAAAAAACATTCTTCTGAAAATGATCAGGTCCAAGGACTGGACTGAAAATAAGCAGCCAATGACCAAAGAAAAGCTTTGAAAGACCTTCAGAAATTCTGGAGAACTATTGCTCAAGTCCACTTAAAAAGAAAAGTCTGACTCCTTGGAAGCAAAATATAAAGACGACTTTTGCACAGCACCCCCACTAAACTCCACTATTTCAAATTTTCAAAAATACTGTTAATTCCATAACAAAGTATTTTTTTAATTATTATTATTAGGCAAACCATTTGACCATCATGTATGTATTCAAGTGAAACAAATCTACACGATGATCCTTTAATAAAATAAACATTACAGCGGTGTAATTTATTTTAGTGTTATGGGTTATGTTTTTGCTGGCTGTTAAATTAAAACTAAACTTTTCCATCTTGGAATATTTTAAAAGTATTCCAACTGCTGCACACACAAAAGTACATTATACTAAATGCGTTATTTTAACCAAACCGAACACACTGCTCTGCAGGTACAGTATGTTACAATGTCACCACCTGGTGGCACTAAACTAACAAATGCTTTTAGTTAGTAAAAGATAAAGTTTATCCACAAACCTCATAAATAATGCGTGACAACCCCAAATGTGAAGATTTCAGCATCATCTATAATTAAAGATGTGCACTGTACAGATTCACTTCAGAACTCCTTCTGTAAAGATCATTTTAATGACTCAATAAATACATTTTAAAAATTTGAACATATCTGCAACCTGTAAACACTTCATACTGCAGTACATCACTGCACAGTACAGAATAATACTGCTTTTTGAAATGTTGCAGAAGGGGTACAGAGGAATTATCGCACCTGATCATCACTGATTGGGTAGGAGGATGGAAAATACAACCTATCCAATTGGAGTATATGCTCAGGTTAAGTTTAGATTAGGCATAAGGTTTAAATATTTTAGCATATAGGAAAAAAAAATGTACAAACTTTCATTTCTTGACAGATTTAACATTACAGAGAATAAGAAGTTAATCACAGTTTCTATTTAATTCTAACAAGAATCATTTCATTCAGCATTTTGCCACTTTACTCAACCATCCACTTAAGGTCCTTTATCCAAGACAAATGGTATACAAATGCAGCTCTCTCGTAAAACCATAATAACCATAAAAAACAATTTCACTACTGTAGCGCTGCTTCCACCTTTCACATCAATTAATGTTTATGCAGTCTAATAATCTCGGATTGTGAGTTTAATAATCACACAGTAGTACAGTAAATACAATGTGCATTAAGACATACAAGCAAAAAACATGAAATCTCCTAATGCACAACTAACAATAAATGTGTATTATTAAATGATTAAGGAGAAGATTTGTTACCTGCATGTACATTCACTGCATCATGTCTGTTAACTGCCCAAAAGGTTTTTGGCAGCAGCAGCAATAAGTTACCTTAGTACACAGGCAACAAATCTAAAGGGAAAAATAATCTGTAAGCTTTTTTTTTTTCTTTAAATAACAGGACACAATTAGCCATTCAAAACAATTTAAAGAACACAACCTAGCAACATAAATCAGGCAACATCACATATTTCCCTAGGTGAAGAAAGGAAGCAGTAAAAGCAAGGCAAGGCTCAGACACTGCAGTAGGTTGGCAGTCTTACTGAGCTCAAGGGAGTATCATCCGTTGGATCAACATCACTAGTTAGACATAATAGGGTGAAGATGAACACAGATAATCACAGTACAAAGAAGGAAGGGGGGGGGGATGCATCGTTACTGCTTCTTCCAAAACTTGAGCCAATCTTGACCATTGACTTTTCAAATGTACACAAACCAAGACAACTCTTTTGCTTTTAAGTGCCCCTGATGTGATGGCTATTTACTGTTTAAATAAAAATACCAGTTAGAGGTGTTGAGTTTGGATGTCCTGTGAAGAAATATATCAGCTTAGGCTGTACTTTAAAGTGTGCAGTACCAAAGAAGCTTATAATATGCACAGACATGGATGAAAAGAAAAAGGGCAGTTGTGTGGCAGAGGATGCAGGCACACTTTGAGGAAGATCATAGGAATTACTCACATGTCAACAAAACACAAACTTACTAAGATCAGTGCTTATGTTTTTCCTTTTCTATACATTTTAATGTATCCCCATGTTCTGCATACACTTGCCAAAGCAGGGACCCTGTATCAAAATGCACTTTTAACTAAAATCCCCTTTCAGAAGTAGTGTGACAGTTATTGCTGTGGTGGTAATCATACTTCATCAAGTAGACAAACGCATGGAAAAATAAATATTAAAAAGGGGAGTGAGAGTCAAAGGTGCTACCAAGAGGATGTAGTAACAAGGTGCTGATGACACTGTTCTCAGAGTTTCTAGCAAGATAACTTAAGCACATTATTCCCCATGAAATTAGGCCATGTGGAACAACTGTGACCTGGACATTAGAAAAGCATCCTGTAGGGAGCACCTTTAATTGTCTGAAAAAGATCATGCAATATAATAATAAGCAGTGCATTAAATTTAAAAAAAAAAAAAATTGTATATTTATGACGAGTCACAGAAACCAAATAAAACTTGTGCAAGCAGTGGCCTGTTTGCAGTTTCCTTGACATCAGGAACAACCCACCACTGTATGCATTTTTGTGGTCAATGAGTGCTTGGCAATCACCGCCTACAAGACTGACGCAGAGCAGCTTTAGTGACAGCTGCATTTTCCTGAGCCGAGGTAAGGGAGATGTTGGGATCAGCCAGCAGATGAGTTGCTGATGTGAGGTGACCGTTTCTACTCTAGTTTTTGCTGCAGCTTCTTCTGGAAGCAGACAGGCAAAATTGAGAGCACGGCCAGGACACCGAGCACAGCCAGGGAGTTCCAGGAGACAGCCTCGCCAGCTGTGGTCAGTTTGTATAGCGTTGTACCTGCGTTGATCGCCACGAAGGATGGAGGTGCTACTCCTGTCGATCAATGTTGAATGAAAGTTAGTCAGTGGCAGCAAACATTACTAAAAAAGATCCAACAGTAGAGCGAAAGAGTCTTACCGAGAAAGGTACCAATGAAGAAAACTCCCAAAGGCACATTGATCACAGGTGAGGTAATGTTGATGAACCAGTTGGGAAGAAATGGGGTTATCCTCAGGAAGATGATATAATTGATTAAATGATTTCTATGCTTGTCAACCTGCCATTGAGAAAAAAAAATCATAAGCTGAATATTTCTGAAGTTAAAAAAATACAAAAGTTTAGCTTTGCAGTAAATCTTATGTGACATTTTTAATAATCAGCTTGTATTAAAATCACGTCAGAGGACTGCTGTGTCGTGGAATATTAGGAACATTAAAACTCACTTGAAGCCATCATTAACACTTGCATTACACAATGAAACAGTGTTCCTATTTTTGTCTGGAGCTGCAGCAATTATTTAACTAATTAATCTTTTTAACAGAAAATTAATCTGCACTTTTTGTTACTTTTATATCACAAGCGCCAAACTAAAAATACACCAGTCGTGACATTTTGGGAAAATAAACATCAGTGTTTAAAATACCAATTTTAACCTAAATAAATAGCTGATGTCCATATCAACATTGTTTGTTTCTTTTTAACTCATATTTTTGCAGTGGAAACTTTCAAAGTCTTTTAACTCCTGATCACACCATGCTTAGCATGAACAAGTACAATTTACAAAGCTAATTTCAGATATAAGGACTGTAAGACTGATGGGACACAGCAGAAATCACTGGCTACTGAAGTCTGTGCATGTTCTCATTTTGAAAGAGGCCTGTGGCAGTCAAGAAGGTGCATGAAGGTGAATACAATGGTGTACCCCTACTCAAGATAGTTTTTTTAAAAATATGATCATTTGCTGCTATGCCATTTGTGTTTGTGAACCCAGATGTATCAAAAGAAAAACAAAAGCTCCTTCACTGCGGAAACTCACCTGCTGAGACCATTTCTGTGCTCGCTCTGTGAGATATTTGTAGACCACTGGTCTGCCCACCAAATATGACAGCATATAGCAGAAGGAAGCACCCAGGCCAGAGCACTACGAACAGACAGAACATGATGAATGACTGAAGCAGATGACGCAGAAAAGACAACCACAATCTCAAGGCTGGATGCAGAAAAGACTCTTCTGGTAACTGAACTGAAAACATTTAGTGCACTTTAAAAATAAAAAAAAGAAAAAAGAAATATGTGTTCTCAAAATATACGTAAATTCAAAACTATGTCCATATTACACCACTTTGTCATGTTAGCAGCAGTGGTCTGGCATTAAAAGCAGCATGTAGTTTCAAAGAAGAGGTTGTGTCTTTGGGTTTTCACACTTTAACCAACACCCTTCTTGGCTGTAACAGCAAAAACATCTGGGTTTAGTCTGAACAAGACTAAACCACTAGTGTGAATGCATCGTGTTTTTACAGGAACAAAACCAGTGCCGAAGAGAAAAACATCCAGCCAAGAGGCCACAGTTTTCCCAAGCTGTGTGTTGTATATGCAGGTATTCAGATTAAACTGATGACTTTGTTAAACATGTTGAAACATCACATATTTGTCACTATTCTTGCATGTGTTAACGTGGAATTTTTCTTCAAAAACACAAGTCATATGTTTAAGGCACGTTACACTAGATTTACAGTTGTGATCAGACGTTTGCAAACACTTATCGTGGCCATAAATATAACAATCATTTGGGGCTTCTTTTTTTTTATTTCTTTGAACTGTTCTTTTTCAGGGGTGGAATGATTGTACAGCATGCATCTTTAATGACTTTAAAACCAAAAAAAAGAATTTGGTACACAAGTTTGAATTTATTTAGGATTTTTTCCAATCCACACAGGGTCAAAAGTATGCATGCACACTCAAATATATACATACATTCACTTAAATCTTTTAACAAATAGTGCTGAAAGTTCAACAGTGTCATTGAACTTGACAAGGCCAAGGAGAATTGTAGATTAGAGAAGGTCTCTTGGAGCCATTTCTTAACAACTGCAGATTCAAAGATCATTGGTTCAAACAGCTACACTTAAGTTCAAGCTATTCAGATGTATCGCCGCTTTTCCAAGGTTTGTAAGAAGACCCAAACTGTCACTCGCAGATGAGAGGAAATTGGTTAATAAGCTCGGGAACAAACCAGAAACCACCGAGGGTTAGGGTTAAACAGATTTCATACAGCTCATTCCGCTATTGACTCTTGTTTTGAGCTTCTGGTACCCCAACTGAACTCTATCCTCCAAGATGACAACCCTCGTCCCAGAGAGTGGGGTTTATCAGAGACTACCTCCAGACTTTGGGAGTTGAGAGGATGGAACAGCCTGCCTGCAGTCCTGACCTCAACCCCACTGAACACTTGTGGGATCAGATTGGGTGTGCTGTTCGTACCAAAGTGACCAACATAACCACATTAGCTGAACTGCGACAAATGCTGGTTGAAGAATGGAATGCCATCCCACAGCAGTGTGTGACCAAGCTGGTGACCAGCATGAGGAGGACTTGCCAGGCTGTTGTGGCTGCATATGGTTCTTCCACATGCTACTGGGGTCCCTCTTTGTTAAACGAATAAACTGTTATATTGCCACTATGTTGTGTTTCTTCAGAGTTCATCCAATCCAATAAACCACACCAAACAAGAGTCAACAGCAGCATATATTGTTTGGCATTGGTAGAAAAGATTTGTTAAGTTTTTCACCTGCACAACCCACATATTCAGCTCTGCTGCTCAATCCACAAATGCCTTTTCCTTACAAATGTGGCACCATTTAAGGGGAAATAAACAGGCTTTCCAACGGTATAAGATTTAGTGCCAAGAAGCATTGTAACAACAAAGAAATTACCAACCAAACACAAATTGATTTACTTTTTATGCTAGGTTTATATCTTCTATATTTCTTGTATATGTCTTCAAGCAGTTAGCCAGGACTGAGAGTCTTTGGCAGTTTATAAGGCCTCAGGTATGGACAACTTGTACTTCTTATGCTGCTTTTCCACTAGCACCTACTCAGGGCAACTTGACTCGGTACAGTTTGTAGGGTTGTCCATTAGGTCCTGGTACCAGGTACTTTTTTTTAGTACCCACTCAGCCGGGGTTACAAGTGATCTGAAAATGTGGCGAAGAACAGAATGGCATGGATTTGCCAGGGAGCGTCATCACTAGTTCAGTCACAAGAGCGATTCTTTCACCAGAATCAAATGTGCCACTTTTAAAACCCGACAGCGAGGGAAATGGAAACACAACCAAACACCTTGGTCCAACGACGAGGTGCAGACATTTCTGTGCTTGGTGGCAGACAAAAAATAAAGTGCATCAGGAGGTCTCAGATCTAATGGATGGGTTTGAATCGAATACAAATTATGTCAAGTGGCTTCTGCCCGTGTTGCTATATTGACTCCCCCATATTGAAGTGGTACGCAAACGGAATGGAAAAAAACAAAACCGTATCAAATCAAGTCGCACTGAGTAGGTACTAGTGGAAACGTGGCATGAGGCCCCCCTTTCTTGATCACACCTTTCTGCATCTCTGATAGTTGGCCAATTTTTCTTTGTGCTGCCTTGATCTTGGCCTCTAGTGTTCTTCTCCATGGAAGGTACTGCTCCTTGTGGTTGTTTTCATCTTATAGCCAAACATCTCAAGGATCACTGTTGCTGTGGTATAGATCAGCTGGTCGGTTTCAGTGATGATTGCAGTAGCAATTGTCCCTAATGCTGCATTAAAATCTTGTAGTAGACTTTCAGAGGGTACTTCATGTAATCTTGCTAATAATGATATTCCATGATCTTCTCTTTCAGGTCAGCTGCTCTTGCATTCAATGTACCAGTTGTTCTTGGGGCTTGGTGTAATGACATCTCCCCCCTGACCTTGCTGTAGCGTTTGTTTTATACAGATGTTGGAACACTGAGCTACTAGTTTGTTTTTTTAAATGTCAATCTAGCTGTTGAGGCACATATGGAGTGATGACACGCATATTATAGGCATTTTTAAGTCCAATAAAGTATGATAACCTCCTGCACCCTAAAGCCAACTCCACCTCAATCAGTAACATTGACAAGTACATTCTGGATAGCCCATCCTTGTGGCCGGGGTGAACTAACGGAGCTCTGGCTATGTCTGACTCACCTCTAGCTGTCTCAACGCTTGTCACTGAATTCAGGTGATGAAGAGGAGAGGGTATGATAGTTGCTGTGCAACAGCTACACCACCTTAAACAAATTAAGGCACTGGAGTTGTTTAGTTGTTGTTAGTCTGGATGATAGGTTTCAAAGAATTCACAGGTCCCATGTAAGCCCTTTCACTGTAGTAGCATTCCAACAGTTCCCTATTCTCATTTCTTGTCCACTTATGCCTTATCCTTTTCCCAATAGTCCACTTAATGCTCTGGTTCCCCAACATCTGGTGCAGACCTCGATATATATATCTTTTTCAAATAGATATTCCTTTTAAATCCTTACATAAATAAGCATGGAGACCATCTTAGTGTTTTCAGTCACATATTTCATACTGTTCTTACTCACCAAGCAGACTAAGAAAAGAGCCAGGGGGAAAGGATAAAGATATCCAGACAGTATGCTGAGGAAGATCGATCCAGGGATTGCAAAAGTCTGGAGGCTGGTAAAAGTGTTAAGGTGAACACCTTTGCAGCATGCAGATACCGTATAGGTATATTCTTGTTTAATCAAACAATCAGTAAAAGAGAAGCATCTTCCTCCAAGCACTATCCTCCTGCTGAATTTTCATTTAATGCTGCCCATTTTAAAATGAGAACAAAGTAATAAAAAATAATAGTTTCACACAAGGTTTGCCTTCCGACAGCAGACCTAACAGAAAGATCAGCTACAATGATGGTATTCTTTTGTCTGTTGTTTGAGAGGATAAAATGAGATTGTGTGCACACACACCATACTTATCCTCAGACATTTCCTCCACATGGGATAGCATGTTATTTGGAGCCAAAGTTTCACTTGTTACAGCAATAATAGAGTTGACAATTTTGATAAATGACTCAGATTTTTTCTAATAACTTTTACATGTAGGAGATTCCACTGACAGTTTTGAAAATCCATACATGGTCATACAATTGCCAGCTGGAAGATTCAGACAGAAGAAACTGATGAAGCTGTAACCAGAAAAATATGGTCAAATAACCTCAGTTAACAGTAAGTTAACTGAATAGCTGGTGCAAACTATCAATGCAAACCAGTCAGTCATACATAGCCTAAACCATAGCAAAGCAGTTCTGAATAAATAGTAAAGTATATATTTTTCATAAAAGGTAATTCTGTTTTCTCCAAGGATACAAAATATATGTTGCAAAGTAGGCCACCAACACCTGGGTATAGTAGGTGTCTTTGTATTTGGACAACACTGTTCCTAAAGCTTTGGCATCATCCATGTCTTTTGGGATCTTGATTTTTTCCATTTCATCACTGAAAGAAAAAAAAAAAGAAAGAAAGTATTCAGGTCAGTCACACACACAGTCTCTAAGGGCACTTAGTAAGGGAAAGACCACACAATATTATAGAAACAATACTAACTTTTAATATAGTTAAAGCAATTTTCGCCAGTTATTACACAAAGCATTTTATGAATAGGTATTGAAACAACCACTAACAGAAGAAACTGTAACTGGCCATTTGCTGGTTGTGACTCATCACCACTTAGTTTTTTGCCACTGAATGTAACAAAGTCACATAACACCCCACTAATGAAAAAGCAGAACTGAATCCATTCCACAGAAAAGTAATGTCTAGCAAAACACTTCTTCAGATCTAAGCAGTGTTTTGGGTAAACGTTACTTTATGTTGAAACAACCACGCCAGGACAACTTACTCAGAAAGCTCTGGGAAGTTCCTGTAGACAAGGTACATGACTGAGGCAGAGCAGGTGAAGATGGACACCAGAATCAGCAGAGACATGCGTGCTGAGCCCCCAACACTATGCTGAGCCGCTGTGGGGGAGATAAAATTAGTCAAACACCAAATAAACATGAATTATGAAATCAGATAAGCTACGAGGAAGCCTTGTGTAATTTGCATGTGTTTTGCATCACTCGTTCAAGCCACTACAGAGAACTGAGTCTGCCCCATGAGAGAAACTTGCTGTTGCTGAGACTGTCTCTTTATCAATGCTTTCAGGATTTACATTTAACTGTAACATCTAACCATAAGATCAATTGTTTTATACAGAGAGGAACTTCACTCTTTTTTTCCTATTTGCTTATTTGAAACCAACTGCAGCACACTAGATGGTCTGAGAACACCTACTGAGGCCAACGTGACACATTTGATCACAGAGTTGATGACACTGATAAACTAGCAATGGACTGAAATACATTTCATGGCAGTTAATTTTCCAATTAATATTTAAAATTTGTATAACTGGCTTAAATTACAGGTTGCATCTTCACCTCCAATGAGGTGAATGAGCACAACATCATAAAAATAGTATTGTCACCTGGTCAATCCTGCCATGCAGCTCCATCTTGAGTGATCCAATCACAATTGGACAGCTCTCTGCATTGAGATCCAATCACTCACGCCACATTCAGAGGTGGTCTAAGCCACATATAGCTCTACATCAGTGCACATGTGGCATTAGAATGAGTGTGGATATCACTTCCTTGCTCCATATCCAAATAAACTATGAGCCACAGCTATGCACTTCCAATGCCTAGCTTGCTGGAAATTAAGACTGGGTATATTCAAAGCATATACTTTTATAAAAGATGGACCTGGCCACCAGGTCACCAGGCTCATAAGTCAACTGTCATTGGCTAAATTTATTCTCTCTGATCAGGATGCTGAAGGTCCTTTAGGCCTTCTCCATCATTTTCCAAGTCCACTCACCGGCTCCACGCTCTAATACAATATGGTCACCAAAAAGCCAAAGGCCAAAATACCAAACTCAAGGGTTTTGCTCTACAAGGCAATGAGTTATGGGTTATGTTAGAACAGCTACATCCACTTCATGGCTCCAACCATTATGTCTATGTTTTTGTTTTGTTTTTTAATTATACAGTGGTGCTCTCAAAATATGTACTTCCACTTAGACAGTGGATGTCAGTTTGGTGGTTCAGTGATGACCAGGACACATTCAATTAACTAGTAGCCATGTGCTCCAGACCACCTGTGATGGTAATCCAAGTTATCGAATCTCAATGTCCTTGCATCTTTGGTGCATTCAAACTTAGAGCTGTCCACGTGTGATTGGATCACCCAGGGCCTAGGTGTTATCTGTTGTGGTAAATTTCTTGTCTGGGCTGGCCACTTGGACAAGAAGGAGCAAAGTTCAGGAAGAAGATCACTTCAACACAGGACTGACGTGAGCCTGTAGCTTGCATTAAGGTAAACACTGATACGTAAATGAGCTGTGGGTGTCCTGTGTACAGTGTAAATACAATACCTGTTAATGTGCAATAACAGGCTTAAAATTCAGATGCCCCCCCCCCTTTTTCTTTTTTAACCTTGGGCACTTTTGGCTGTCAGTGATGGTGGCAGAAAGTAAATTAGTACATTTACTCAATACATACACTTTACCTTTGTATTTACATTTCATGTCAATTAATAGATCTATTAGACTTTATTTCCGAGGTAAATATATTACTCTTTACACTGTTACAGGCATTTGACAGCCAGCCAGCAGTTACTTTAGAAATGGCGTTTTGACATGTAAGTGCATTCTTAATTAAACTTAATTTACACTATAGACAGAATAGCAGTTACTTTATAATTATTTTCTATTACTTTCTTTACATTTTGCTCGAAAGTTGAGATTTAATGGTATTTTGGGGAAGTACTTTTTTGTTGTTATTGTATTGCTACTTCACCATTAGGAGCGGAATACTGTACTTTCCACACCGCCTTTGTCAACCAGCACTTTGTTTTAATCAGCGACAAGATAGTCATTTGAGGTTTTCCTTAAATGACTGTTTTGCTCTCGTTTTACCTAGTAGGCACAGTGACTAAACTGGCTCATTAAGTTAAATAGGATTGAGGTGGATTTTAGCTAACTTTGTGATGTGTTATTTATACCATTGGTGTTATAAAGCTTACCAACGAAATCAAACAGGGCTAATTTTAGCTAGCTGTTTCCAGGTGCTTCGCAATGCGTAACGGCCTCTAAGTAAAAATGACGATGTCAAGTGGTTATATTGCTTCATCTGTCTCCATTTGCTTTCCTTTTCGGTTAACAGTTAGCCACCGCCGTGAACCTACCTTTCAGTACTTTAGAGTTACTGGCATTAGCCTTCACCTCTTCCTGCGCCGAGGACAAACCGTCCGCATCTCGGGTTTCTCTCCGTTTTTTGGCCATTTTCTGGGATAACGTTAAGCTCAGTAGAAGTACCAACGCCTGGTGGAGTAACAGCCGGTGGGACGATCGAGTGACACCGGTGTGTCGACAGCCTGATGACACGTTTTACAGACTGACCTTTTACCTTCACATTCAGGAGCAAATCTGTACCATTCACAACAGCGCCCCCAGTGGCGGCTCGCTCTCCACAGTTACACTGAAGTCCATCCATCCATCCATTCTCTTCCGCTTCCACCTCTATCTATTATAGACACTTTTTACATTGATAGTTATTCAGTTTATTTATTTAACATGTTTCTAGTAATTGAGACCTAACCATTTAAGTACTGGCTAAAAATGCAATTTTAAGGTACTTTACATTTTATAGTGTACTTATGTATACAGTGGTGATTGGTGATTCTAAATTGCCCACAGGTGTGAATAAGAGTCTGAATGGCTGTCTGTCTCTCTGTCTGTTATCCTGCAACAGTCTGGCAACCTGTCCGAGGTGCATGGCAGCTGGGATAGGGCCCTGCCCCCCGTGACACTGAAAAGAATGAGTGGAAGAAGATGGATGGACTTTGAGAAGTGGCTCAAATTTGCTCACCAAGGAAATCCTTGCCATCATCCACATCTGTAGTTATACCACATGCAAACATGAATATATGCAATAATAATATACAGTTAGTGGGGTTAGGTTAATTAGTGATTCTAAATTGCCCACAGGTGCAAATAGTTGTCTGTCTGCGTTGGCCCTGTGACACACTGACAGCCTATCCAGGGTGTACCCTGCTTCTCGTCCTATGGCAGGTGGGCTGGGCTGGATTGAATGGACTATACATCATTACATTTTTGAGCGAAATACTTTCTGTATCTGACAGCTTTTTAAGCTTCATATATTAAGTTGTTACAGACAAAATACAATAATGAGGATATAGACAAGCATATGATTTATACACATGATTTTCCACTATAGAAAATTATTGTGTCAAGTTTTTGTTACAGATTTGTGGTCCAGAATTAAAAGCAAACACAGAATCAACACAAAATAAATAGATATATATTATTTACTTTACTCAGTGCACAAGTTTGAATGTATTTTGGATTTTCTCACAGGGTCAAATGTATATATACAGGCTCAAATATATACAGACACTGTTTGCTTAGATGGCTCTTGGCAAGTTACACCTAAACCAGACACTTTTGGTAGCCATTAACAAGCTCTTAGCATAATTCTGACTGGATATTTGACCTCTCTTCTTGGCAGAATCGGCAGAGTTCATTTATATTGGTTTCCTGCGTGGCAACCTTTAAGCACAGTCCACAAATTTTCAATAGGGTTGAGGCTGGGTCTTTGGGAAGGACATTCTGTTGGAACACCCAAATGTGAACAAGTTGGTACAGTGTTCTTAGGTTTGAAAGCCTCACCTTTACCTCTCCAAACATACTCCTTATCATTGTGGCCAAATAGCTCAATCTTTGTCTCATGTGACCATAAAATTTTTTCCAGAAGGTATTTGGCTTGTCCTTGTGGGCAGCTGCAAATTTCATTTCAGCTTGAAGGTTTTGATTTTGGAGCAGGGGCTCCTTTCTTGGTCGGCACCTCTCAGTCCATGATGATGTAAAGCCGACTTCACTGTGGACAGTGATGCTGGTGTCCCAGCAGTTTCCAGTTAATTTGAGCCTTGGTGGTTCCTGAACATCCTAACGAATTTCCTCTCACCTGAGGGTGACAGTTTGGGTCTTCTTACAGACCTTGGCATAGTGGTGACACATCTGGATAACTTGTATTTATGTACACTTGTTTGAAGTGATGATCTTGGAATCTGCAGTTGTTCAGAAATGTCTCCAATAGACTTTCCAAAATCTACAACTCTCCTTAGAGCTTCCCTGAGTTCCTTGGACTTTCCCATTATTCTGAGAGTTGGTCAATCCAATAAGTGCTGTCAAACAAATCCTGTTTGCAGTTTAAACAGACCAAAAATGTGACACAGATATTTTAACTGTTTTAAATATTTTATATGAGACTGAAATATTCCACATAGCTAAATAGCTCTATTAAAGGTGCTGTGTATACAATCTAAAATCATATTGTCCTGTCCAAAACATGTGCCAAGACGCTTGTTAAGGGATGGAGAAATATTCCCTGTATATCTCAAGCAACGTTTCCAAACCATCATTTCTTCTTTTGGCTGCTCCTTTTAGGTGTTAAAGCAGATGATCGGCCTCCATCTCACCTTGTCCCTAGTCTTTTTGTTAGAGACACTAACCATACATTTCACTCTTGCTACTATCCTTCTGTCATACACAACCCCTGACACTCACACTATCTATTGCTTTGGATGGTTGACCCCGGGTATTTAAACTTATCTACCTTCACTACTTCTGCTCCTTGCAGCTTTACCTTTCCATCTGCCTCCCTCTCATTCACACACATGTATGTCTTGCTTCTAATGACTTTATTTCAGACTATCGAATAAAAAAGCAAAGTACTTTAGGCTGTATAACTGGGATTTCATGGTCATTGGAAGCCTTTCTTTGTATGGAGAAAACAAAAAGTATTTTGTTTTGTTGTTGTTGTTGTTTTGTTTTGTTTTGTTTTAATCTTTGAATAAATGCAACCAGTAGGTGGGTCAGTTTCATCATCTTTTTCAATTTCTGGTCATAAAAGGATACAATTTAGCTGGAAACTACAACTCCCATAACTCCACGTGCGCTGCCGGATGTTCGTCTTGCACAAATTTGGCGCTGATCTATCCGGGTTCTCCATTCACTGCTTCCTTTCGCGCCGGGTAACCGGAGAGCTGTGCGTCCATGTGCGCAGTGACTGGGAATTGATAGAGCTGTGATATATTAAAATCCGAGCCGTAAACAGAGCTTTCGTAATGGATCCCGAGTCTTTGGTCGAAGCCCTTCGGGGTACGATGGACCCCAACCTGCGGGAGGCCGCGGAGCGACAGCTGAACGAGGTAAAAGTTGAGATGATTGCAGTTGTGGCGCGGTCTTGGTATGGTCGGGCCTCGGCTGTTCACAACATCAAGATGGTGAGATCAAGCAGGCTGGGCTTCGCCGACTTTACTGTGGCAGATCAGGCGCTGAATCACACTCGGCTAGCAGACAGTCGTATTGCCCTTACCCTAGTTGCTATTTAAGCACCACAAGCACGAAGTGAATAGCCTTTTTGTGATTATAAGATGACACGCTGGTGTGGTAGTAACCAGCGTCAGTGTTAGCCTCATCTTGAGCCAGCTGTGCGGCTAATGCTAACGAAGCTAACCATTCTTGTCCTGCCTAAGCGGTAACCGTTAGCTTAACTCGCAGCATTTCGGTGTAATTTAGATTAAATTCGCGGCTGACACAGGGTCAGTATAATGCGAGCGACTTTTTAGGTGATGAACGGAGCTGAGCAAATGCGAGGCATGTGGTAAGCAGGGTATTTAACAGCGGTACGCTGGTGTCTGGCTAGGTGGCTAACGCCAGCTAGCTAACTTAGCTACTTGTTGGACGAGCTGCCGTAGCTCCGCTACATAGCTGCTGCTCACGTGTCACTGGCAATCCGTTAACTATTCACAATATTTAACAAATCAGTAGCATTTGCGGTGCATTATTTTAGTGCTGTTTTTCTTTGCTTCGCCCAGTATAGGGTCGCTGACTTTGTAACTGCTTCGAAAAATGTGTAATAAATTTGTTTTGTTTTCCGAGGTTCATATGAGCTAAAGTTAAAGAGTTAGCAACTCTCCTGCTCGAGGCAGCGTCCGCACTGTGGCTAAAAATGACTTTGCGCACAAATTAGTCTTATTCTGGAAATTATTTTGTATAAAATAACGTGAAGCCCTTAAAGTCGTGGGTTTAAGTCGGTTTAAGTCATCAGTTATTTTTCTGAGAGCGTATTTGGAGCTCACTGGCTCGACAGTATTTGTTAATGGCGATTATATGCGGGACAGAGTCCTCTAGTTTGTTTGAGAAGATCAGTGATGCTGACAGTGGCATCATAAATGCTATGAGTATTTGCCTCTAGTCTGCTGTATCTGTTGTGTAAAATTAAACGCCTATCACAAATGATTAATCACGTTCTCTGGCCACATGGTACAGCTGATGTATTGGGTTGCATTAGGTGTATGTAATAAAATTTATTGCTGCAAAGCGTCTTCATTTCAGTATTTGAGTTTGTGCCATTGAGGGCATAGCTGATGATTTATAGTGATGGGTGGACATAATAGCAGCTCGATAATAAACACAGTTTGGAATAATCTGATTTATTTTTTTGCTATTTTGGAAATGCACTAGATTTCAGAGGGGTGCCTAATGAAGTGGGTGAGTTTGTTTATCATTATTCAGGTGATATTTCAGTTGTGTATTTTTGGCAATGCTCGGAGTTAAGGTTTTACTTTACACCCACATAAGCATTGTTAGTGTTGCTTCCCTTGAATGGTAGAGCTCAAAGTATTTTCACACAGCTGGCTGGACTTCTTGGAGTTGTGGTGTTTAGAACAATAGAAGTCATGTCTTCTGGAGGAGGATGGAGTAAATCTGTGGTTTCTAAATGTGGTTCTTTGCTTAGTCATACACTCTGTGTTTTTCATAGAAAATTGTCAGTTAAAGAATGAATGAAGCTTGAGGAATTCAGTTCTGTGACACTTGAGTTGCAGGGCATTATTGTTATATTTATTAGTGACTGACCGTGCTGATATGTGATTTAGCAGTTCTACAAGTTCACTATTTAATATTTTAGGGTAGAAAATTGTCTTGAGTGACGCTTTAAATTTTATGCAGACTTTGGAATTTTTTGTAAAATTTTAAAAAATGTTTCAAAGCTCATAATGTGTCAGGTTTTTAAAGATAAGTCATCACATGGTTCTGTTGGCAGTTTCTCGGCAACAGTGTTGCTGTGAGTATCTGAGTACATAGTGTGTGCTCAGATTCCCATGTCAGACTTCCATTAAAACTGATATGAAGTCTACTGCACATGAAACTGCACTAAAAGAGGTGTTGGGGAGTTTGTATAGCTCAGCAGGTTGAACAGGCAACCCTGTATATGCTGAAAGGCAGGGGCTCAGGTTTGAGTCAGCCCCAAACCATTTCCTATGTGCCATTACCTGTGCTCTGTCCCTCCTATGCTGTCTTAAAAATAAAGACCAAAAATAAATCTTAATAATAAAAAAGATGTTGTCTTTGTAACAAGCTTACACTAAGTTGTTTTCAATCCTTTCAGGGTCACACCCAGGTAAACTTTGTGTCCACGTTGCTTCGTATCACCATGTCTGATCAGCTGGATTTGCCTGTCAGGCAAGCAGGTGAGTCTAAACTTTGTCAGTGAACAAATAGTTCAACAGTTGGTTAGCAGGTCAGTTGAAGAGGGGGGAAAGTTTGCTTGTTAATTAGAAATACAATAGTTTAAAAAAAAAAACGTGTAACAGACCATTGGGTTCAATGTTCAGCTCCTGTGTTAAGTGTATTTCCTGAGTCAAGCTGTCTTATGAATTGAAACTGAATCCCCAAATAAGTCTGGAGGGGTTTTGTTTTGTTTTTTTATTTTTACATAAACATTTATTAAAAGCTTTTTCACTTTTAATTTCTATTGAAGTCAGCCCTTGAGCATGATCAGTACTCAAGGGCTTGGTCAGGAAAATGTCTTTCACGGTTTTCTGTTTTGGTTTATTTTAAACTCTTATTACAGTGCATGCTTTTATATCCTTGTATCCACTAAATCTACCTTGCTACTGTTTGACTTGACAATTTTACCACTTTTAGCCTACACTTGATTCTAAATTTGTCAGATTGTGTTAAACGAGAAAACAACTATCTGCGATGCCAAGTTAAAGGGGTCACTTATATAATGTGTTTTTTTTTTTTTTTTTTTTTTAAATATGGGTTATTAAGTGATGATCTGTGATTCACACTTGTGTTTTTGTGAGGCTAAAGTACCACTGTGAAGTGCAGTGCACACGTGGAGTTTGTTAAATATAGCTTTAGTCAAAGGCTGCTCTCTGAACATGGAGCTTTCCCTCCGCTGGCACCTTCCTCAAAGTTAAAATCTGGGCCAAAGTTGTTACAGAAAGTGCACACATAGTATCTTAATTATTGTGCATACACCTTCCAAGTGTATATGGCTTTCCCAGTAAATTAAGCTGCTATAGATCTGTTTTCGGGTGCTATAAATTACTTTTTTAGCCATAGAAAATCTGCAGAAATTATTTAGCGGAGCAGCTCATCCAGACTGCACAGAAGCTCTTGGACTAATATCAAAAGTGAAGCTGACAACAAATAAACATCATCTTAATTTATTGTTCTGGCATGTATTTGCTTTGACTGGCCAGATTATTCGATTTGCAGCCTGTCTGGCTTGATGCTGGTAGGCAGTAAAACATAACAAAATGTTTCTTCTTTTCTTTCTTTTTCTTTGAGTGGTGCTGCTTTAGCGGTGATTGACAGTTGTTAGGTAATTTTTCCATTAATGGATTGATCAGATGCAGTGATGGCAGCCAGCTGTCTCTGGGCAGCATGTCTGAATGTAGGTTTGAGTTGTATGTGAATAAGTGACATGATGTGCAGTGTGAGTGGTGTTGAGATTTCTGTTACCAAGTGAATACAAAGGAGCACCACAACTTAATTCCCATTTACCTCAATTGAATTTATGTAAATATATTTTCCTCATGGCTATAAATTCAATTTACATGACACATTCTTAGTGAGTTTGTTGTGCAGTGTAGTAATAAGGTGTGGTGGTGGTGGTGGTGGTGGGGGGCTTGTGCTCTGTCAGCATTGATAGGCTGGATTATGATTGACTCACAGTTTGTGTAGGCATTGTGTCTGCCTCTCCTTGTGAGCCACAGACCTCAGTGAGGCCCCACACTGTAGATGTGAACCCAGCTGACACCCTGGTGCTACATTCAAAACTACTGACCTACAGATGGGTGGGGTGGGGGGGAATTTATTTCTGCAGCATAGGCTTTATCTGGTGCTGAATTCACATTGCTGTTATGTACACAGCCATAATGATGATGGGTGCACTTTTGGGAGCTGGATAAAGTTGTGCATGTTACAATTAATACATGGTGGCTTACTTTGATATCCCATTGTAAAGAGGAGCATAATCCAATCTCATTTTCAGTTCAGAAGTTTTTGCTTCTCATGTAGTTAAAGCTATCAGCTATTGTCTTTTTATAAATCTTATCACACCCCTTTTCTTTCCAGTGAACGCTATCACCACTCAATAGTCCACACTCACTGTATTTCTTTACAAGCCAAGATAATGGAAAGAGAGCCTTTCTTTAAGTTCCTCTCCATGTGGTCCACTGCAGCCTGGGCCCTCTTGACCCCATCAGCACCCTTTAAAGTTCAGATTGATTAACAAATATGTAAAGTATTTTCAAATATTGAATAATGATCCTTCTAAACAATAAACATAATGTCAAATTTGTGTTGATTTGGGTTGCTGATAACATGGCTGTCCAAAAAGCTACTTCACCATGTGGTTCCTGCATTGTACATCTTAATTCTTTGATTAGGAAGTTGCCCAGCTAATATGGGGGAAACATGATGTGCTAATATATTCTTTTTGTTTTGTTTTTTTGTCAGCATTTGTGTAGCAGATTTGGTGTGTTTCACATCTGGGCTGTGTTCTGTAACTTTTGTGTTCTGTCTGTCTAGGTGTGATTTATCTTAAGAACATGATAACCCAGCACTGGAGCGATGGAGACGGTTCAGGCACAGAGACGCCTGTTAATAACATCCCAGAGGAGGACAGGCAGTTCATTCGAGACAACATAGTGGAGGCCATCATCCACTCCCCCGAGCGCATCAGGTAACCACAAACCCCACTGGATGAGTAGAGCAAAATGAGGGGCTCAGCAGAGTTTAAGTATACAGGCACTTCCTAAACCACCCAATCTAAAAGTTGTCTCTTGAACTTGTCAGGGTCCAGCTGACAACATGTATTCACCACATGATCAAGCATGACTACCCTGGCAAGTGGACGACCATCGTGGACAAGATTGGCTTCTACCTGCAGTCAGACAACAGTGCGGGATGGCTTGGCATCTTGCTTTGCCTTTACCAGCTTGTCAAAAACTATGAGTGAGTCAGTTTTCAGAGTTAAATTTTTTTTTTTCTAGTCATATACCACATGGCATGGGTTTAACATTGAGCTTGTGGGACTTGTGTATGAAACAGATACAAGAAACCAGAAGAGCGTCAACCACTGGTGGCTGCCATGCACATTTTCATGCCCATGCTGAAAGAACGCTTTATCCAGCTGCTCCCTGACCACTCTAGTGACTCTGTCCTTATACAGAAGCAGATCTTTAAAATCCTCTATGCCCTCTTTCAGGTATTGTTTGGTTTGATTAGTAAAATCTTGAATTTAATTCTTCTTTGATACACCTCCTAAACACCTGGTATAGTTGGAGTAATACGCAGATAGATGAATAACTGGCTTCCTTGTCGCTTTCCACAGTACAATCTCCCTCTGGAGCTTATCAACAGACAAAACCTGACAGAGTGGATGGAGATCCTGAAGACAGTTGTAGACAGAGATGTGCCTCCAGTAAGTAGACAAATGACTTCCAGGTTCCAAGGTGTACACATTTACTTTCACATGCTGACTGTGACACTCTTGTTCTTGTCTGTGCAGGAGACAATGCAGATTGATGAAGATGAGCGACCTGAGCTTCCATGGTGGAAGTGTGAAAAAGTGGGCCCTCCACATCTTGGCTCGGCTCTTTGAGAGGTAGAAATCCATTAATTGCTCCTTTAACTTAATGAATAAATCATACAATCAAGTTTAACATACAAACTGTGTGTGTGTGTGTGTGTGTGTGTATACATATATATATATATATATATATATATATATACACAGTGGTGTGAAAAAGTGTTTACCCCCTTCCTCATTTCGTGTTTTTTTTTGCATGTTTGTCACACTTAAGTGTTTCGGAACATCAAACCAATTTAAACAATAGTCAAGGACAACACAAGTAAACACAAAATGCAATTTGTAAATGAAGGTGTTTATTATTAAAGGTGAAAAAAAATCCAAACCATCATTGCCCTGTGTGAAAAAGTGATTGCCCCCTAAACCTAATAACTGGTTGGGCCACCCTTAGCAGCAACAACTGCAACCAAGCGTTTGCGATAACTTGCAATGAGGCTTTTACAGCGTTCTGGAGGAATTTTGGCCCACTCATCTTTGCAGAATTGTCCTAATTCAGTTACATTAGAGGGTTTTCGAGCATGAACGGCCTTTTTAAGGTCATACCACAACATCTCAATAGGATTCAGGTCAGGACTTTGGCTAGGCCACTCCAAAGTCTTCATTTTGTTTTTCTTCAGCCATTCAGTGGTGGACTTGCTGGTGTGTTTAGGATCATTGTCCTGCTGCAGAACCCAAGTTCGTTTCAGCTCGAGTACACGAACAGATGGGCGGACATTCTCCTTCAGGATCTCTTGGTAGACAGCAGAATTCATAGTTCCATTTATCACAGCAAGTCTTCCAGGTCCTGATGCAGCAAAACAGCCCCAGACCATCACACTACCACCACCATATTTTACTGTTGGTATAATGTTCTTTTTCTGAAATGCAGTGTTCCTTTTACGCCAGATGTAATGGGACACACACCTTCCAAAGATTCCACTTTTGTCTCATCGGTCCACAGAATGTTTTCCCAAAAGTCTTGGGGATCATCAAGATGTGTTTTGGAAAAATTGAGACGAGCTTTAATGTTCTTTTTGCTCAGCAGTGGTTTTCTCCTTGACACTCTGCCATGCAGGCCATTTTTGCCCAGTCTTTTTCTGATGGTGGAGGCATGAACGCTGACCTTAACTGAGGCAAGTGAGGCCTGCAGTTCTTTGGACGTTGTTGTGGGGTCTTTTGTGACCTCTTGGATGAGTCGTCGCTGCGCTCTTGGGGTAATTTTGGGCGGCCGGCCACTCCTGGGAAGGTTCACCACTGTTCCATGTCTTCGCCATTTGTGGATAATGGCTCTCACTGTGGTTCGCTGGATTCCCAAAGCTTTGGAAATGGCTTTATAACCCTTTCCAGACTGATATATCTCAATTACTTTCTTTCTCAATTGTTCCTGAATTTCTTTGGATCTCGGCATGATGTGTAGCTTTTAAGGATCTTCTGGTGGACCTTACTGTGTCAGGCAGCTCCTATTTAAGTGATGTCTTGATTGAGAACAGGTGTGGCAATAATCAGGCCTGGGTGTGGCTAGAGAAATTGAACTCAGGTGTGAAAAACCACAGTTATAGTATGTTTTAACAAGGGGGGCAATCACTTTTTCACACAGGGCCATAATGGTTTGGATTTTTTTTTACCTTTAATAATAAACACCTTCATTTACAAATTGCATTTTGTGTTTACTTGTGTTGTCCTTGACTATTGTTTAAATTGGTTTGATGTTCCGAAACACTTAAGTGTGACAAACATGCAAGAAAACAGAAACGAGGAAGGGGGCAAACACTTTACACACACACACACAGTGGTGTGAAATATATATATATAATATGTGTGTCATCTGCATTTTAACATGGGAATCTGTTGGGATTCACTTAGTTTTGGAGGCAGCTTCAAGTAGTAGAGGAACTACAGTTTTACTCATTTTTAAAAATTTCGGCCTCAAATGTTGCCACTTGGTTTAACATTCACACTGTTTGCAGGTATGGAAGCCCAGGCAACACAACCAAAGAGTATGCAGAGTTTGCTGATCTTTTCCTGAAGGAATATGCAGTTCCTGCACAGCAGGTAAGAACTTCAAACATGAAATGTGAGCAGCAGAAGAGGCTTTACTTTTTAAACTGGGCTATAGTTTTGGAGTTAACCTCACAAATATAAGGAATTTTTTATTTTTTTTTGCAAACTTTGCTTCTAGGTGTTGCTTAAAGTCTTATACCAATACAAGGAAAAACAATATGTGGCTCCCAGAGTACTCCAGCAGACACTCAACTATATCAACCAGGGGATAGCGCATGCTCTGACGTGGAAAAGCCTCAAACCACACATCCAGGTATAAATACAAAATGCCTAAATATCTGGTAGACATTTCACAATTCTGTATGAGTGCTAGCTGTCAACACTGTAAAAAGGAGCAGACGCATTACTGTGTGAATGGCATTTCTCATATTCTGTGAATGAACTTTGAAAATTGTAGTTTAAAATTCATCTTTGTGTTTGTAAGGACTGGAAAGTGAACTTGGACAAGAACAGTTGGTCTCAGGGTCAAACCTGACATTTGCTGTGCTAACGCTTCCTGGCTGTTGTGACTCTGCTCTTTCAGGGCATCATTCAGGATGTGGTTTTCCCCCTCATGTGTTACACGGATAGTGATGAGGAACTGTGGCAAGAGGATCCATATGAGTACATCCGCATGAAGTTTGGTAAGCTGAATCAGTCGATGCCTGAAATTCAAAAGAAAGTATGCGTGAGTGATGACTAACCGTTACTCCAATCTGTACTGTCTGTTAGACGTATTCGAGGATTTTATATCTCCAACAACAGCAGCCCAGACGCTTCTCTTCACTGCCTGCAATAAGAGGAAAGAGGTGAGGTGATTTTTTTTGTTAATGTCACTCAAACTTTGGTTCCTATAAAGGAGGGAAAAATCAACAAAACATTGTGTCCCCAGAACTGTTGTATAATGCTGTCCAAAAAAATAATACAATATATTCTTATTCTGTCTAGGTGCTGCAAAAGACTATGGGCTTCTGTTACCAGATTCTCACAGACCCCACCTCTGACCCCAGGAAAAAGGATGGTGCCCTCCACATGATAGGCTCTTTGGCTGAAATCCTGCTCAAGGTAAACGGCTGTCTTCTGGCTCATTTTCTATACTTACTTGACAAATCCTGTTTTCTGGGCACAGACTGAAAGACTTTGGTTCCACTGTCGCTCAGTGTAACGTGTTTAACGTTTGTAACATTGTACTTCAAAAGATGCTACACAGGTTTCACCAAGACTGCTTTCATGAGTTTCCAGTTGTAGATGTTGGACTGATGGTGAAAACTGTTTACTTATTCTATTGCAGTCCATTTTAATTTTTTTATAGGTGTGGGCCAAATCAATTCTGATGTTGTATAGTTATCAATAACCCATTTACTTGAATGCAGCCTCTTTCTGCAAGTCATAAATAAGTTTAAAAAAAAAATCTAAACACATTGGCGTTGTTTTGATTGCTTTGTGAAACTGACTTTTTAATTTTGTCCTTTTTATGCAGAAAAAGATATACAAGGACCAGATGGAGTTCATGCTGCAGAATCACGTCTTCCCCCTGTTCCGCAGTGAACTGGGATACATGAGAGCCAGAGTAAGCGATCACTTAATCACCAAATAAGCAGGCACTCATGTGATAACAGCACAGAATAACTTTTTTTTTTTCTTTTTTTCTTTTTTCAAAGCTCACTATTTTTAATTATTTTTAATGATTTCTGCCACATTTTCTTGTAGGCTTGCTGGGTGCTTCATTACTTCTGTGAGGTAAAGTTCAAAAGTGACCAGAATCTGCAGACAGCTCTCGAGCTGACCCGGCTCTGTCTAATCAATGACAATGAGATGCCAGTTAAGGTGGAGGCTGCTATTGCCCTGCAGGTTCTCATTAGCAACCAGGAGAAGGGTGAGCAAATATTATCATAGAGCCTGATGCAATGCAAAAGTGCAGTTCACTTCTAAGTAAACTTTTCTTTGTGGCGTTTTTAGCCAAGGAGTACATTACCCCCTTCATTCGACCAGTGATGCAGGCGCTGCTGCACATTGTCAGAGAGACGGAGAATGATGACCTCACTAATGTCATACAGAAGATGATCTGCGAATACAGTGAGGAGGTCACTCCAATTGCAGTGGAGATGACACAGCACTTGGTAAGTGCAATTGTGATGGAGGCTGAACATTCATGCCATAATCTCTCATGATATCACAAACTCCTTCTATAGATCGATAACGAGGAGAGCCTGTTGTAAGGGAAAACTTTTTTTTTTTTCCCCAAGAATTTGAGTATTATCGGTCACAGCAGACTAAAGTACTATCAGGGTTAAGTGTTTTGTCAAGTTTTCTTTTTACTTTTCTTCTAGATTCCTGTTTTTGGCATGTTAATGCATTGATTTTGATGCCAAATGTCTGCAAAGTGACTGGATGTAGCTGCTTTTAACAGAAAACTACAGCAAAAATGTTTTGGGTCCCCCTCTTTCCCTTTTCAGAAGTGATTAATATGAAAGGTTCAGTCTCCTGCCTGATGATTCATGTGTTGCTATGAGGTCACTAATAAATACTCAGCCCATAGACACAGTTGTAGTAATCTCTCTTGTTTGCTCTTTGGTAGGCCATGACGTTCAACCAGGTGATTCAGACGGGCCCTGACGAGGAGGGAGGGGATGACAAAGCTGTGACCGCCATGGGCATCCTCAACACCATCGACACACTGCTGAGCGTGGTGGAGGACCACAAAGAGGTTAGCATAATAGCCACTGAGCGTGCTGCCCACATGTACACCCTCCTGGCTGATGGTTCATCTCGGTGCCACTTCCTCTGTGGAAGCAGCTCTGGTCTGCTACAGCGTTCCTGCCAACACACTTGAGCCACCCACCAACTCCTGGGAACACGCTCTGTTCTCACCATGTTCAAAATGACTCAGAGGCTGAGGCAGGCGCTAGAAATAGAGCTGGGGCACGCTGCCACTATGTCTGCTGAAACACAGGACTACTGCTGCTCAGTCAATAAGCACTCAGGGTTTTTTTTTTTTATTGTCAACATACCCTTTTTGTGTAGCAAAGCAATGCATTTTATTTGACCTGTGAATTTGAAAATGGACATGGAGCCAGTTCAGGGAATGTAGGTGCATTAGAGGACAGGTGACATAACAGCACAGATACAAAAACAACAATCATTAAAATTAGGGAGTCCCAGTCCAAAGTTTAGAAGTGAATATTGTTGCTATGCTTTCCATGCAAGTTTCTGTGTATGCTTTAACTTTTGATATTCTGTCAGCAAGAAATGGTTTTTCTTTTCAGTTGTTTCTCAGCTGTATATTTTGTATTTTTACTTTTAAGTCTATTGTGAACAAAACAGTTTTTGCTTACTATTGGTAAAAAATTGAGCCTTCTGTTGATCAGATTAACTTAAGAAGGGTATGCTGTAAGACTATAGTTTTGATCTCAGCAGCTTGATCTTTAGTAAACTAGAAACTGAAAGTCAATTCTTCATTTCCTTTTAAATTTTGTTCCGTTTCAGATCACCCAGCAGCTCGAGGGCATCTGTCTGCAGGTCATTGGCACTGTGCTGCAACAACATGTACTGGGTAAGTGGGACCGGTTCTTCCAGTGTTTCCACATTCCTCCTGCATATTGCTTTAAAACTCTTTATGGCTGCCTGCCTAAGGTCTGGTAATAAATAGATCATGTTTACTTCCAGTGATTCATGTCTTTTTTCCTCTTCTTCTCTCCCCAGAATTTTATGAAGAGATCCTGTCCTTGGCTCACAGCCTCACCTGCCAGCAGGTGTCGCCACAGATGTGGCAGCTTCTTCCACTTGTGTATGAAGTCTTCCAGCAAGATGGATTTGATTACTTCACAGGTACTTTGATTTATTTATTTATTTTTTAATGCTGTTCATATCACACCCTGTGTGGCTTTGCTGTTCAGGTGTGTGATTAACTGTTTTCTCTTTCAGATATGATGCCTCTCCTTCACAACTATGTCACAGTTGATACAGACACTCTTCTTTCTGACACTAAATACCTGGAGATTATCTATAGCATGTGCAAGAAGGTATGCTGCTGAAGTTGATTCTACATAATATGAGCCGGCCTGTTTGTTCAGGCTAAATTAGCTGCTGAGCATGCTTTTGGTGGTTAAACTCATACTGTGTTCTCACAGGTCTTAACAGGTGATCCAGGTGAGGACCCAGAGTGCCACGCAGCCAAACTCTTAGAAGTGATCATCCTGCAGTGTAAAGGCCGTGGCATCGATCAGGTCAGTGTCTAATGAAGATGATCATTTACATTAAAAAAAAAAAACCCGCAGCAATTGCACATCTACAGGATGCACTGCTAGACTACTGGCCTGTGAAAGGGGGAAAAAAATGTAGATTTTCTTGTATGTTTCCTCCTGCTCCTGAAGGTCGTGCCCTTGTTTGTGACAACTGCATTGGAACGTTTGACCAGGGAGGTGAAGACCAGTGAGCTGAGGACTATGTGCCTGCAAGTGGCCATCGCTGCACTTTACTACAGCCCCCCTCTTCTCCTCAACACTTTAGAGAATCTCCGCTTTCCCAACAACACAGAACCAATCACAAACCACTTCATAAGCCAGTGGCTGAAAGATGTTGACTGCTTCCTTGGGTGAGACTGATGTTTTTAATACTGTGAATTTGGAGTTTAGGTTGAGGTGCCAGTTACCAACTGAAGACATAAAACACTGATTTGCTTTCATTTCCCCAGCCGACATTTAGTAGTAATCACTGTGAATCACCACAAATGACTGCTCGTTAATTTAAAACAGCCTGCTAATGCTGTTTTCCTTCTGCCAAGTCTAACAAAGCCCTGCACCTCTGTTTTCTTTATGCCTACATGTAGGTTTTTTACTCTTTCAAATTTAGCCATTTAGCTTGTCATCAACCTTTTACCACTGAAGTGCTTTTTAAATGGTACAGATATCTTGAATTTTGGTTTAATCAGCTGCATTTCTCACTATGAGGAAGCGACTAGGAATCATTAACCATAAAGCGGCATCAGACTCTGACGCTCTTTGTCCTTTATGGAGATTACATTAGTAGAGCTGGCTTCTCCTTTGGCTACTGAGTGCAATAAAAGCTTCCCAACAAGGAAAGGGGGAGAAAGCTTTTCAGAAGTTTGTGGATAAGTTCTAGACGACCACAAACAAAGAACTCTTTCAGACGCCTGAGCGTTTGCCGTTTAGCTTTCTTCCTCCCTTTTAGTGAGTGGTTCATTGCTGGTGCTTAGTAAACACAGTATAATATCACATTTAATATAGTGGCCTGTTGTCACATCTGACCAGTGCCCTTTTAGTATCGGGTTGCTGCATCTTTTGTGACTAAAGGAATACACACCTAAGACACTGAGGAAAAAGAAGTCACCTTTTTATAATTATTAAACTGACTAAAATGGAAAGTAAAGGCAGCTTGTTGTGAGGTTAGCTATGAATGGTGACAAAGGAGGCTACCCTGAAATCACCATTAACTGTCTGTCTGCTGGTAGTGAAAATATTAGAGTATGAAAATATAGATGACTGCCCAACCATGTTATATCTTAGTATACAGTGGTGTGAAAAAGTGTTTGCCCCCTTCCTCATTTCCTGTTTTGGTTTGAATTTTGAATTTTTTTCACTTTTAATAATAAACACCTTCATTTACAAATTGCATTTTGTGTTTACTTGTGTTGTCCTTGACTATTGTTTAAATTGGTTTGATGTTCCGAAACACTTAAGTGTGACAAACATGCAAAAAAACAGGAAATGAGGAAGGGGGCAAACACTTTTTCACACCACTGTACCTTGTGTTGACTGTTCATCCTTAATGAATCTCCAAAAAAATCAGCACCCCTAACGCTCTGCTCCTCTCACAGCCTCCATGACAGGAAGATGTGCATTCTGGGACTCTGTGCTCTCATGGACCTCGAGCACAGGCCTCAGGCCATCAACCAGGTGGCCAGCCAGCTTCTTCCAGCAGCCATCTTGCTTTTCAGTGGCCTCAAGAGGGCATACGCTTGTCGAGCAGAGCATGAGAACGAAGAAGAGGATGATGATGAGGATGGGGAAGAAGAGGATGATGCCGGTAAGATTATTTTTATTTAGTTTTAAATGCTTTTAATCAAATTCTGGGTTAATCAGGGAGGTGATGTCTAAATGTGTCACCTTACCTCTGTAAATATAGCGGAGCTGGGCAGTGACGAGGACGACATTGACGAGGAGGGTCAGGAATACTTGGAGATGCTGGCAAAGCATGCAGGAGAGGATGGAGACGATGAGGACTGGGAGGAAGATGACGCAGAGGAGACGGCACTCGAGGGC
Source organism: Pterophyllum scalare (assembly GCA_024447675.2). NCBI lineage: Eukaryota > Metazoa > Chordata > Actinopteri > Cichliformes > Cichlidae > Pterophyllum > Pterophyllum scalare. The sequence goes on along the minus strand of JAMQGT020003570.1, from coordinate 22,666 downwards.
TACACTACAGCTGTAGATGACGAAGACAACTTGGTGGATGAATATCAGATCTTCAAAGCCATAGTACAGAGTAAGACGACAGGCTGATGGTTAAACACAGATATAATGGTTGGTTTTAACATCACTAATTGATGTCACTTCACTCTGATGCAGATGTTCAAACCCGTGACCCAGCATGGTACCAGGCGCTAACACAATCCCTCGACGAGGAACAGGGAAAACAGCTTCAGGACATCGCCACGCTTGCAGACCAGAGACGGGCAGCACATGGTGAGCGCCCGCTAAGACTACTCAAGTTGGCCAATCTTAATCTGGTGGTGCGCTAAAGTCTGAAATTAAAGTGTTTTTGAATGTGCTGCTTTTTTTGATGTTGTTGATGATGATGATACGTTTATACTTCTAATAAAAACTACTATAGCACCCACTGCCTCTACCTAATTGCACTTCAGACTGGCACACTGGAAGTCAGCCATTATTGGCTCAGAAACACATGGGATAATAAAAATCAAATTTTCACCACATGAAAGAAAACATGTCTATAATCCATGTTCAGTAATAAAAATAAAGCACACACTGATGTCATGAAGGACTGCAGTGGTGTCCAAGGAGGTGGTTCATGCTGTTCTTTTTCTGTCTTTTCCTCCTTATCTGTGGTGAACTAATGACAAAAAATAAATTACAGAAATGAATGAATAAAATTTTGAAAAGGCTGACCACACCAAGTGGCAGTAAATGAAAGTTTTCTGTTCTGTGGTTGCCACAGGCAATTTTCTCCTGTTTTTATTTATTTTTAAATCCTGTTGCTTATTATCTAATTACAGAATCCAAGATGATTGAAAAACACGGCGGATACAAGTTCACAGCGCCAGTGGTGCCATCTACTTTCAACTTTGGAGGCACTGCTCCGGGAATGAATTGAGTCATCTGTTCTACTTTTTATTACTCTGTGACTGATTGTAGTGAAGTGAAAAAAAAAAAGCTTGTGTTGTTCCCTTAAGTAGTGGTTCCAGAACTGGTTCTTCTCAGTCATTCTTCAATCTATCAAATGGGGGAATAGTACCAGAAGATGTGGGAAAGCAACCAAAATGCAACCAGTGGCTGGGGAAAACGAACCAAGAACTTGAGCACGATGCAGGAGAAGAAGCTCTGAACAGCGCTGTCTTCTGGAGCCCAGTGTGGAGGGGATACCATGACAGCAACTCTTTTGTTTGTTTTTTATTTTCCCACTTAAACAAAATTAGGGGATTAACAGTTAGAATTGATAATGGGACTAAATGTTTCATTATCACTGTTAAGGCCAGGTGGCCTAATAAGATTATACCTCTGGTAGTGGTGAAGTCCATGTTATTTTCTGCATAAACAAACTCACGTTTATGTACATACAAGCCAAGGTTATTGTTTATTTTTCAAGTAGCCTTGAAAAACAACCAGAGGCATTTGTAAGGTATCAACAGCTGTATTCATATGTAGCATATTGGATAATTCATAGCACTATGTGATGCCTGATCTCTGTAAATTAATATGACTAGCACTTTCATATTGTTCAGGTCTCCTAGCCCTCTGTATCAGACTGCAAATTTTTTAAAATTGAAAACTATTTAAAATGAAATCAGCTGTAACTTTGTTACTTTGCAAGTGACTTCTGTGATGGCAGGTTGTAATAATCTGGTTACAGAGCGGATCAGTGGGCAACTTTAGGAAAAGAGAATGCTCTTGGTGTTCACTATTGGCTGCAGGACACAAGTGTTTGTGAGCACAGAAAGTGCAGTTGGATACATCTTTGAAGCCTGTACAATTGGACTTATCGTGAAGGTCTCAAGCTTTTGGTTGGTGTATGGATGAACCATCTATATATACAACAACATATTAAAAAAAACAACAAAAAATAAGGGAATTCATGATCATGAGTGTTTCCTTATAAAGGGAGATGTCTTTACCTGCTTTTGAATGTGTATGCACTAGTAAAGAAGTATAAAACACTTGTTTGGATAACGACCCACCAACAGCAGTGCTTTCAGTTGATGACAGAGTCAAGTCATTTCAGAAACAAATCACAAAAACTGGGTCCTCCTGTCAGCTATAGTTCAACAGCATCGTAACTCAAAACTAGATTACAGAAGGCGACTGATTTGTATTAATTTGATTGTATCCAAAGGTGGTGGCAGGGTGGTCCCAAACCCCTCTAGGTTTGGTGCTACAGGGTACTTGGACCAGTGTTATAATATAATTACAATTACTGAAGTACAATTTAATCTGCTTAAATTTCTGTTTCTAAATTGTGGAGGGCAGCATTGCACTCCATTACATTTGTTTAACGCTTTAGTTCCTAATTATTTTGAGCATTTGGGTTATAAATCTACATCTACAGCTTAAGCTACCCAGTAGTATCAAAAGTCAATTTTATTCTCAATTCTGTAAAAATTATTTTAGACCCTTGCACAGCAGCACTTTCCCTTTCTTCCTTTTTTTTTTTTCCTAAACCAATTTTTAATTCTTTTTCAGAATTTTCTGATTTCTTATTTTCTCTGATTTTCTTGGTCTTTCAGACTCCGGTTACTTTATTTGTAAGTAGGCAGTTCTGGTTTAATGTCTCCATGGTGTAGTGGCTTACACATTTCCCTAACAAGCAAAAGCTCACCTGTTCAGTCCCAGGAGTAGACACAAATCCCTTGGGGGGTTGTGTCAGGGAGGGTATCCAGCATAAAAACTCTGCCAGATCAAATGTGGAGCTACCTGCTGTGGTGACCCCCTTGTGTATAAGGAAGCAGCTGAAAGTAGATTTGGTCTGCAGTGAGGCATTGATGCACATTTTCAACACAGATAAGCATAATGAAACATAACGAAGATATGAATAATAAAGAACTCACAACATCAATGTGTAATTTCAATAATGAACTTGCTTTTGTGTATTGTTGAATGTACAAAATGTGAAATCCAAACAAACAGGCAGAGTTCAGGTAGGTAGTTTGTAACATGCAAAATTAGGAACTGGAGCTCAGCTGCTAAATGTTGCCTTCTGTAATCAGTCAAAGGGGAAATTATGCTTATTTCCAGCTCTTTAACCTTTACTGCAGTATCTTTGGATGGTTCTGTATTTATTTCTGATAGAAACAGATGCTTTCATTCTGGTCCTTGGTGTGCAGCCCCTATATTCATCCACTGAAACCCCTGTTTTAGCTCTCTTCCCCCTTTGTTTAGGCTTTCAAACCTTTTCCAGCATGCCCCACTTAAGAAGCGAAGAAAATTTCATGCCATACTAAAATTTAGGCCGACTCTCCTTTTATATGGCTGCAGCTCTCAAACAGAAGGTTTGAAGAGCAGGTAGGAGGGGCATGGATACTCATAATCAGGTGCCTAACATGACCATGTTAGGGATAACGGCTCTCCTTGATGACATACAGAGCCAAGAGTAGAAAAAAAGTCTAAAACCAAGTGTTTAGAACAGCCTGAAGTCTGGGTTTTGACTCAGGAATTTCTGACCTCATTTTTTGAATGGTCATGTTTAATAATAAAGTAAAGGTAAATAATAGGCCCATTTTAAAGTTACATGTTCATTATTAAATGAACCTTTTATGGGGTTAGTTGGCCTTTAATTAGTCAGTAATTACATCATCAGCAAGGTAAAGCGATGGGGAAGAAAAACCCCACTAGAAATACTAAACATGTGGCGCTATCGCACTTCTCCCTTTAGCGCCTCCAAACGCAGCGGTTCTTAGAGGCGGATAGTTTCAAAACCGCAAACAGACGCAGACAGAGAGACGGACAGACAGGCAGGCGGACAGACACCTCCCGCGGTGCTGCTGAGGGACAAAATGTGGCTGCGAGAGGAGCTTTTGAAATCCATATGGCACGCATTCACAGCCCTGGACGTGGATCAGCGTGGAAAAGTCTCCAAATCTCAGTTAAAGGTGCGTTTCGGTCCTATTACTTTCAGTTTACAAGTTCACACCCCCTGTTGGACAATAATGCTCAAACTGCGTATTTACCGTTACTTTTCCTCCCCACCATAAGCGCGGAATAAATCACACTTCCTGAAATAACTCAATTTCCTGACTTTATGTGTGATAAACGCAGCTAAACTGGGTTTACTGGTGGGAAAACCTAGTGTCAGCGGTGGGAAGTCAATCCATGTACTCACATCTAAATTTTGCAAGCGTGTTTCCATTAAACGCAAATGATTTTTAATGCTTGTTGCAGAGATTGTTTTAAAAAAAAAGTTGGGCTTAAACATATAATCGGGGTGTTTTAATGTTAAAGAAAATCTAGTTTCAGGCTGAAGAAAATGCTGGAGGAAGAGGTGGTGTTTTACTATGCCAGCCTGGGCCTAAGTTTGTTTGCCTGCTGGCTCTGATATCTGTGTGCCCAGCCTGACAAAGACACTTGCTGACTTCAAGGCTCCTGCAGGGTTTTTCATCTCTAACATATGCTCTCTTGACACTGTTGCACAGCCAGGAAAACTGTAAAAGTCACTATTTATGGAGATTTATTTATACACTCTGCTTGTCCAGCAAACTATTCACATGGAGGTCTGTTTGAAACTTTGTTCTTGCATTCGTAAAGTTACAATACCTTTTAGTCAGCTTGCATTAATATAGCTGCACCAATCACCAGGGAGAAGCATTAGTCTGTGGAGTGAATGTTCACGTTCAAGAACCAAAGTAATGCTTGGTCAGCAGTGCTTGTAAATGTTAGACATAAGTGTTTTGCATGATTGTCAACAAACCTGGGAACTGTCTGTGAACCCAAGCCTAAACTTTTACTTTTGTTTGTGTTATTTTGAGGAAAGGTAATTCTGTATATTAGATGTTAGATTCAACTCATTGTCATTGTGCAAACAGGGCATACAACGAAATGATCGTTTCAGATCACTCATCTAAAGAGCATCTGTGGTCATGACCGCTAACGTACTGTGCAAACACCACCCCTCATTTCTTTATAGTTTGTTAGGAAAATTGGAAATCCATGTAACAATTTATTGAAATATGTGCAAACATACATGGAAATACAGTATAAAAGAAATGAAATACTTGTCTGTTTTATTATTTATTTATTTATCCATATGTTTGTTTATTGTGATTTCTGCTGTGTTGTGTGCCTATGTTACCTGTAAAAGCTGCTACTGGAACTTTAATTTCCCTGATGAAATCTGATTAAAGGGATTAATAAAGTTTCATCTAATCTAATCTAATCTAATCTATAAAAGGGAAAAGTAGAGTTTGTACAATTCATACAAGCGTGAAGGTCAATATTTGGTATGACCGCCTTTGTTCTTCATCACAGCCTGAACCCTCGTGTGCAAACTTTCCTTTTCTTATTTATATAGCCTTCAGGAATAGTTCTCCAGGCTTCTTGAAGGACAATGTGCAATCATCTCAATCTCTGTCAAGATGATCCCACACTACTAAGTATGAGGTCCAGGCTCTGGGGAGGCCAATCCATGACTGATGGTGTTCTGTTGTGTCACAGCCTGGCTCGTAAGACCATGACAAAAAGGGTGGACACACCATTTGCCAATTTAAAAAGGTTTATTTAACAAACTTAAACAACAGAAATAAAGACAGATGAGGTGTGGAAATCAGTAGCTCAGTGGTAGGGTGTGTATAGAGATGTTTGTAAGTGTTGCAAATGCAGCAAATAACAAAACCTAAAGGAAACAAAGTTAACACAAAACATTCAATTCAATTCAATTTTATTTATATAGTGCCAAATCACAACAGTTGCCCCAAGGCACTTTGTATTGTAGGTAAAGACCCTACAATAATACAGAGAAAACCCAACAGTCAAAACGACCCCCTATGAGCAAGCTCTTGGCAACAGCGGGAAGGAAAAACTCCCTTTTAACATAAAGAAACCTTTGGCAGAACCAGGCTCAGAGAGGGGCAGTCATCTGCTGTGACCGGTTGAAGCTGTACTATACTGCACAGTACTATAGCCATCCTCACTTAAACCACTACTGTTCAAAGGCAGTATCTGTACGACTTATTGTCTTTTTTTCTTTTCAGGTGCTGTCTCATAATCTGTGCACAGTGATGAAGATCCCACATGACCCCGTGGCCCTTGAAGAGCACTTCAAAGATAATGATGACGGGCCTCTCTCCAACCAGGGCTACATGCCTTACCTCAACAGGTTTATTCTTGACAAGGTGGGAGCAAAGAGTTTTGATGCAAATGTTTTCCTTATAATTGATATTTCAGAGTGTGGTTACGGTAAGGGGCAGGCAGTGATGGAAAAGGAACACCAAGTCCTGAACTGAATGCATTATTTTCTGTTATGTCATCGGTCGTAATACATCAGCACACATTAGTATCAACTTTGTAGGGGAAATACGGTCAACCGTGTCACCCCACCCCAGCAAGTGGTTTGACAATTCAGATGACACTGTGTTTATCGTCTTTAACGCTGTCTGTCTGTGAGCTGCTCACCCACGATCCATCTTAAGACCAACTGCAAACAGGCCCTTTGATGCATCATGTTATCGACACTAAAAAGTGCCAAAGCTTTTATTTATACTCGATGTCAGACTTTGCCAGGAACAGTTCTCAAAAGACTTTGTAGGACTAAAATTAAAAACAAAACAAAAAAGTAGTCAGTTACACAATAAAAATAGTACAAACCTGCCAACACACACTTCACTCACTGTTTTGTGGCACAGAATAGGATGACTAATCATGGCCTGTTTTGCTCAGTGCACCCAGAGTAGCAATGTGTGTGTGTGTGTGTGTGTTTTTTTAATCTTTTTTAATCTATGCAATAATGGTTTAACGAATGTTATTGAAATTTGTAAATAAAATGAGCTTCGTGTGCTCTGGGCAGAAGTGGATTCTTGTGTGTTTGCTCTGCAGCTTCGCATACACACAGCAAACGTGCGTTTTATAAAAGTTTGATAAAACTGAGCCAGTAAACTGCTCGGGTTTCTCTCTGTTTTCTCGCTTTTCTCTTGTAGGCTCTGACTTGAATAAAAATGAGGCATTTAATTACATCACGTTTGCACCTCACATCCTGCAGAGATGAGGCTTTGAAAGCAGACAAATACCAGTCTCCTGCTCAGCATTTGCAAACGCAAACCCTTGATCCTTTGTGCTGCTGACTCTGAATCTGACCGAATTCTGCATTTTTAATCACAGGCATGTGAGGATTTCGATGTAATGGAGTTCAACAGGATGTGCTGGACACTGTGTTACAAGAAAAATATATACACCAAACATTTACTCATCTCGGATAATGATGCTTTCAAAGTCTGGTGCATTTTCAACTTTCTGTCAGAGGACAGATACCCACTAATCATCGTCATGGAAGAGGTGAGGATTAGCAGTCTGAAATATTTAATTATTCCCTCTACAAATGTTCTAAGTTTCAAGGAAAGCTTTTACATATCTCCTCAGATCGAGTACTTCCTGCGAAAGCTCATGGAGGCCGTGGGCACTGCTTGGAGTAAAGAGAACTTTGCAGACTATAAGCAGCGTCATAACTCGAAGAACTGCCTGAATGTCTGGGAGCTGATTGAACTGGTGGGAATGGGTTACTTCAGCAAAGGCATAAACCACCAGACCCTGTCCATGGGCATCAATGAGGTCTACAACGAGCTCATACTGGACATTCTCAAGCAGGTTAGATAGGATGTTGTATTTCTCAGACTGTATATTTCTCACATTTGCCGTTTCAAATTTCCCCTTTAAAATATTTCTGAACTCTGAGCTTTCACAGTTTTGCTGCCACAGAGATAAAACAAGCAACTTGTAAATCACCCTCATTTCTCACTGCATTATGGTTTAGGTGACTTTTCAAACTCTACAACCGACCCTAACTCTGGCAGACAGTACTTTGCGAGAGACTTTGTAATCTATGTTTTTATTTTCAGTGGATTATGCATGATGCGTTCAGTTGCAGGATGGTGGTTTATGTTGGCAGGGATCTTTTTTGTACTGGTTTACAGGTTTTGAGGTGGTTGTTATAACTGCATTTGTAAATTTTAGGAATGTCTGCTATGAGAGCTGGAAGAGATGAAACTGAAGAGATGTGCTTTCTTAGTCTTTTTCATAGTATGACATAAACTGTGGATGACTGAAACCTGCAATGATGCGTTCCTTCCTTGTTCTTGCACAAAATGGTATGATGGGCCACCACCTGCCTCAGGGCTGCGCTTTGTGAACCCAGAAATTTAATTATCAGGTCTTCTGTGAGTGGTTTAAGAATAGAGAAATTTACTTTGGTATACTTATACAGTTTTGCAGAAAACCCCGGGTTTTTCATGCATAGGGATATTTGGTGCCCTCCGAGTAGTTTATGGCACCCCTGAAAGGATACCTTCCCCTTTGTAAACCAGTTTTACTAATTGGGGTTTCGTTCACTCAAATATAATGTTTAACAATTTGGTAACATTTTATAATATGGCCGTAAGTACTTACATGTAATTACAGGGTACTTACAGCCTTGGTTGCGGCCCTATTATGAAGTGTTACCAATAATTTTTTATCAAATAGTCAGAAGAAAGAGGCTAAAACATTCTCATTCTTATTTTTTTAACTGAAACCACTCAAGTGTGACACTCAACAACATTACCTAATATATTTTGCATCAGTAGTGTGCAGTGTAAATACTGCATGCTCATGTGTTTTGAGGTTGAATATGTGGTGTTTTATTAACCTCTGCACTTTGAAGGGCTACATGATGAAAAAGGGGCACCTTAGGAAGAACTGGACCGAGCGCTGGTTCATCCTCCGACCCACCTCTCTGGCATATTATGTCTCTGAGGATCTTGAGGAGAAGAAAGGAGACATAATTCTGGACCAAAGTTGCTGTGTGGAGGTAAACAGTTGCTATATGTTAATTAAACTGAAGTTCCTTTTTGTTTTGAAAATGATGGACATCCATTATTGCTTAAAATTTTTAAAGGATGTAGCAGTGATTAATGTTAATTTCTCCTGCAGTCTCTGCCAGATAAAGAAGGGAAGAAATGCCTTTTTATTATAAAGTGTGCTGATAAAAGCTTTGAGATCAGCGTGTCAGATAAAAAGAAGAAGCAGGAATGGATTCAAGGTACTGACTCATCGTTTTCCGCTGCTCTGTAACTTCCTTGTCACACAAAGGTCTTGTCATCACTGTCTTTTCATTTTTTTTTAAAGATTACCTCTGAATTTTTGAATGTCAGTTTCTGACTCCATGTTAAATCTATAATGACTAAATATTGTGGGAGTAATTCACTTAGTGACGCCTCTCTAACTCCATCCTGTAACAGCTATTCAAACGTGCATTAAGCAGCTGAGGCTGGGGCTGTTGTCTCCTCACCGCGAGGCCCGGCTGAGGCGCCGGGAGCTCCGGGACAGGCAGCAGGTGGAGGAAGAGGACCTGGCAGAGAGGATGAGGCAGCTCCAGGCGGCAAATGAGAGCAAACAGAGAGAGCTGGAAGCCATGAAGATGGTTTGTGTTTAAGTCAAGTAAAACCTGAAAAACTGACTTGCAGAAGCAAGGATTATGACTTACTCGGTTCCACTAACCTTTGTCTTCACTTTACACAGCCTAGATGATGATTTATGCCATTTAAGGTTTTACAAACCCAACAGAATGTATTTTTTAAATGTCTTATAGCTGTTTCGTGCTTTCATGATTGTTTTTTTTTCCTGAAACCTGGAAAGGCAAAGATGTGCTGAAATATAGATTTTCAGAGGGAGTTTTTGGAATAACTACTACAGTGTAACTTAATCAGTGTTGTTGTCCACTTCCCATTTATTGCCACGTATTCTGGTTTTAAACAGCACACAGGCAATTTAATGTGACACTCACAGTGAAAAGGGGAAACAAAACTGCTATGCAAACAACTCTATATGAACATAGTCAAGAGCACCTGCATCTGTGGGCATGGATCTATGATTCTTTCAGAGGTGCAGAAAAATTATGTTTTTTCACTTCTGCTTTTACTCTACCAGATGGCTCTTTTTTTCTTCTTCTTAACTTTGTTGCTTTCTTACTTAGCAAAATACATCAATTGTTAATTGTCCTTTAAATAGAAGCTAACATTACTTCTGCGAAGCTTGTCCTTAAGTAAACCCAGTGTTGCTTGTCACTAGAGGATTTCCTTGCAGTGCCTTCCAGTCAAGCGGCTCTTTCCTCTTTTGTGCTTTGCAGAAAATGGAAGAGGCTGCAGCTAAAGCAGCACTGGAGGAGCAGAGGAGGAAACAGAGTCAGTTAGATCTGCAAGATCGCTACAGACTGGACTTGGAGAAGAGAAAATGGTAACTAATGTGCCTCTCACAACTCCTAATCAGGTGGTCACACAGTGTTTTGTCTAAGTAAAGAAAGAAAGCAATACTTTCTGGTAAGCTGGGTCTCTCTTTTTGTCTAATCTTTAGTTTCTGATTAAGTCACCATCACCCATTTGCCCTTTAATGGAAAAAAAGGCTAAAAAAAGCTTAAATTATACATCCCATGATGTTGAATCATTGTTGTTCTGAGTGTCAGATGAGCGACACTCAGAATCATCCCCCAAGCTACAGAACAAGACAGACAAATGCCTTTAGGATAATAAAAGACTCTTATTTAGCTGTAGAGCACATTTACAGTTGACATGTAGATAACTGCTCCAAGTGAAAGAGCCCATTGAAAAATGTGGATGGCTGTGTGTGTGTTTGTGTATTGTCTCATTCAGGTGCGTCAGCAGATGGAGGAGCAGGTGGCTCAGAAGTCCAGTGAACTGGAGCAGTACCTGCAGCGTGTCCGAGAGCTGGAGGACATGTACCACCGGCTGGAGGAGGCCTTAGAGGATGAGAGGCAGGCCAAGCAGGATGAGGAGACCATGCGGAAGCTGCAGGCCAGGTCTCACAAACACACCCACACACGCACAGACATGCTGCACAGTATGTGGATACATAAAGGAAGTAAACCTAGTGATGTCAACTCCCTGTTTGAGGCAACGTGAACTCGATCAGCAGACTTGCAGTTTTTTCAAGGCTGTTAGTAGTTACTTTCTGATGTTGATTTAACTCATTTTAAGGGTTGTTTTTGGTTATGCTGTGTTGTCACTAGGGCACTGACGTTTATACATCATTTTTTCCGATTATCCATCCATCTGTTTGATTAAAGTGATGACAGTGCTTGCTGTGTGTTCCCGGGCAGCTTGCTGGAGGAGGAGGCAGCCAAGAGGGCAGAGCTGGAGCGGATCCAACTGCAGCAGCAGAGGGCGCTGTCGCAGACCGAGGCAGAGAAGCAGGAGCTGATGGTCGAGCAGCTGGCCAAGGAGCGAGACCTGCAGGCAGCCATGCAGCAGCTGAACAGGCTGGAGAGGGAGCGGGAGGGGGCAGTGAAGCAATATGAGGTCAGGTCATACATTTGCTTTTCGAAGGCAATGATCATGTATCTGATAGAACTGGCATATATCCTTGCCGTCTAATCAAGTGTAATTTAAAAAAATATATACAATACGCACTACTTACATTATTTGTCCATACATGATCCTGACCCCCACCAAAGACCAGCAAAAATCTATGTGGCCAAGCTTGGGCTAAAATTATCTTATTCCTCCTCCTCTTCTTCTTCTTTTTCTTCTTCTGGCTGCTCCATTTAGGGATCGCCACAGAGGATCATGTGCCTCCATCTCACCCTATCCCCAGCATCCTCTTCTGTCACACCAACCCTCTGCATGTCCTCCTTCACATCCATAACTCTCCTCTGTGGTCTTCCTCTTTTCCTTCTGTCTGTCAGCTCCATTCTCAACATCCTTTGTACAATATGTCCACTATCACTCCTCTCCACATGTCCAAATCATCTCAGCCTTGCATCTGTAAATTTACCTTAACTTTAATTTAACTTTTAAGTTTATACTAAAACAGTGTCTTTCATATATAACAAAAACTGTCAACACAGTAAATTCTATAAAAAACAAATACAGACTGACAAGGAAATCTTATAAGTTTTTGTAACAGAAACAGTTAATAAACTACTTTTTGTTTTTCTGCCTCATGTACAGGAAGTGTCGAGGAAACTTGAACGAGCAGCTAACAAGACTAAGACCTGGAAAGACAAGGTGGCCAAGCATGAGGGGCTGGTGCGTCTTATCCAGCCAGGTAGAAAGACTGTTCATTTATAAATGTAATTTCCATTTCCACTGGCCAGAAGCGGCCTTTCCTAAGAGTTCAGTCCAGCCCGCTGGATGGCTGCAGGCCAGGTCTCACATTGCAGAGAAGTAGGAAAAATTTGGGGGACTGTGTTTTGCAGCAGGACAAATTCTGTGCAAGCCATTAAGAGCGGATCATGTTATGAGAATGGTTGTCTGAACTGTTAATTTAATCTGAGCCAGAGGTCTGAATCATTGTCAGTTTTACAGCCTTCTTGGTAATAAAGATATTACCCGTGGCATGCCAGACCACACCGATGTAAGGTGGCTAGGCCAAGGAGCCTTCAGAGAGTTTCTTTGATTTACGACAGATTTCTTTGTAATGAGAGTAGAGTGACTAAATGTGGAAACACTAGAACATGTTGCTGAAATAATCTCAGGTTGTTCTTTGTCAGTTTTGTAAACGGGTGGTTCATCAACATTTTCTGAAAGTCCTTTCAATGAAAAAGGAACTTTTGAAGGGCAGTCCTTATGCAACAGCCTAGCAGAGGTCACACTAGGCTCTCCGAGTTCCATATTAAAATGAGCTTGAAAAACCTGGCATAAGTGTTACTGTAGCTCAGCGACCCGTTTCTAAGTACATCTCATTAAAATTATTTTATCTCTTCTTTGTTGACCTTCTCTTCTAGGCCATAAAGGACCACAGAAGATCACTAACTGGGGTCTGGCAGCAGTCACTGACACTGAGCTGGAGCTGAAGAAGAAGTTGTGGCAGCAGAGTAAGAACCAGGGAGCTCAGGCTCAGTGAATTATAGATGGATAATTTAATGATCAGAAAAACTCTGGCTGTGTCCAAAATCACCCCACTGTTCACTCCTTTACTAGCTTCTATATAAGAGACACTATCAGGCATAGACAACTTGTTTGGAGGCCAGGTACTTTAAAAAAAAAAATCATATTTATTGGATGAAGTAATAAATATTAAAATGCCCATAACTCATCATGACTTATTAACTGCAGTAACTTGATACAAGGACTGACACTATAGGCCTGTTTGATGGATGAATCCTAAATTTTACTTCATTCAGTACTTTTATCTGCAAATTATTGGGACCATATAGAGGGCCTGATTTGGAGTGTGGGTAGTAATATGTGTATTACTGTACTATATAGTTCACTCAATAGTGAGCCATTGCTTCAGAGTTGGGAGAGTTACAGCCATGGTAAAAAGAAAGTTTACCCCTTTAAATTTTAAGCTTTTACACATCAGGACATAATAAAAATTGCGCAGTCCTCACCAGGTCATAAAATTAGGTAAATGCAACTTGAGATGAACAGCAACACATGATGTATTTCACCATGTCAGCGTTTATTTAACAAAAGCTAATCCAAAATGTAGTCAGAGGAGTGGCTGCAAAACAAGCCATAATCATCACCCCTCCACCACCGTGCTCGACAGTGTGTTTGTGGAGTTTGTGCTGATTTGCTGTGTTTGGTTTTCTCCAAATGTGGCGCTGTGCATTATGGCCAGACATCTCCACTTTGGTCTTGTCTGACATTCTTCCAGAAGCCATTCTTGTTCAGTCTTTTTCTAATTGTGATGTCATGAACTTTAACATGCTAACTGAGGCCTGGAGAGTCTGAGATGGAGCTCTTTGATTTCCTGTGGTTTCTCTGAGCATTGCATGTCTGTGGACCGTGGAAGGAAGCTGGAGTACCTAGAGAGAATCCACACAGAGGAGAACATGTAAACACAGAGAGGCCCCAGCCGATTCAAACTGTGAGGTAACAGTGCTAACCACCGCATCACCATGCTGCCCTGATGATTAACAGCACTACTCACCCTCTTAATTCGTATGGAAGCAGTAAGAGTGTACTTAGTTTTTCACACTTGCTTCTGCATTTTGCCTGAGTTTTTGTTAAATAAATAATGACAGTCTACTATTTGATGTTTTGTTCTTCATCTGATGTTGTATTTACCTAATCTTAAGACCTGCTAAAGACCAAATTATTTTATTATATCCTGATATGTAACACCTTAGTGGATACTTTCTTTTTCTTTTTTTTCTTTTTTTTTTTTTTTACCACGGCTGTGTTTATAATCTTAAATTGAAGTCATCGCCATCAGCTGCTGTCATGCGTGTACAAGTTACTTTTCTACTCAACTTTTTGAGTTTTCCTTTTAAATTTCTACTCTGTCCTTTCTCATCTCATGCGCCATATTTAATGTTACTACTTTGCAGTTTTTTTTTAAATATTTTGAGTTGAGTTAAAAGATTTATTGCAACAAAAAAGGGAAAACGCTGTGTCTTTAAATACCTTTTAGCAGTCTATACAAGTAGATGTGTTCGCTATACTGTCTCAGTTCATTAGCTGTTATAACCAACAAAGTAAAGCATTTTTTTTCATGAATTTGGGTGTGGCTTTTTTCATTTCATTGTCTGAGAAGGGGCTTTTTACAAATAAACATTACATTTTCTAGTCGACTGCAGTCACAGTGAGCACTCTTGAACAACATCCACCAGGTGTCACCAGAGGAACAGCATAATCATTGGTATAGATCAGGGACAGGAGCCCATGTTTCAGGAAGTTTTGTCTTTACTGATGGTGGCTCCAAACATTTTTGTTTTAAAAAAGATTATTTTTTTGTATATTTTTGCCTTTAATGGAGCAGTGAAGATTAGACAGGAAAGTTAGGAGAGAACAGGGAAAACACACAGCAAAGGGTCAGAGGTCAGACTCAAACCCAGGCTGCTGCCTTTCAGACATATAGCATATGTACACCTGCTCACCCAGTGAGCTAAGCAGGTACCCATGGTTCCAGACGTTAAATCGGGAATGCTGAGGCTTAGATGTGAGCCGTGCTGCTTTCTTTCCTCGTGGTTGTCCCTTATAAAGACTAAGCCACTGTAGATTTTCATTGTAAAATGTTTTTTGCTGTCAGAGAAACTGCTGGGAAAAGAAACAGTTTTGCAAGCAACCAATTACTTCACACTAAGAGAAATTAAACTACAGCAAAACTGCCCAGGAAGAGATATTTAGTAGCTTACACAGAAAAGGTGTAAATGGATTTTAAATGTTTCACATTTACAATATGCAGTTACACAAACAAAATGTAACACAAAAGTTGCACCTCACCCAAAAAAAAAAGAAGTTTATTGTGACCAAAAAAATAAGATAGCCTAATATCTACAGGAAATTATAAGAATTTCAGTTTTGGCTTTCCAGTCACTTAGTCTGGGCTTGCATATCACACTTATAGACTGGGCGAGTTTACTGGTGATGCTGCTGCTGAATGTGCACTGAACACTGCAAGTTGTGCCTGGTGAATGCACTCCCTGGGCATGCCTCCACAGCTTTGAGCATGAAAACAATAAATGGGCATGGAAAGCAAAAGTGAAATAATATGGCTCCAAAACTGTTTATAGTTTCAGGTACTCACCATTCAAAAAAGCGATAAAGTAACTGAAGTGCTCGAATCACAATTGAACTCTGAGCAAACTACTGCCAGTGTTTACTAAAATATTATTGCAGTTACAGTAGTGATTCTTTGTGACCACATTCAGCCAGATACTGACTACACAAACAGTGCACAATAGTATAACCCATTCGTTGTTGTTGTTTTTTTTTAAAACCCTATCCTTGTCTTTTGAGTTAGGTAAGCTGATTCAGAGTCAGCCTTCTTGAAAAACAATGCAGATGGGATGCACTGATCTGATTTGCCAGGTTGACTGATAGTCGATCTGCTCAGCGACAGTCTGTCAGCTGCAGCATCACTCCAGAAACTTCCACTTTGTCTGGTGCGAGACTGGCGTTTCTCGTTGGCAGACACTGAAATTAATATCAGAGAAATCTTTGGATCAGCGCATGGCATAGTTACCTGTCTGATCGTGTGACTGGTCTGTGGGTGCTTTACAGCATGACTTCATTGTTCCAGTAACCACTAAAGGAGATGAATCACTTGATGCACGTGACATGCAGCAGTGATGTCTGCATCTCAGTGTCAAAACACATCAGTTTCTGCAACAAAGAACCACTGTTCTTACACGTACACCACACCTTTTGTCTTCTTCATCCTCATGTTTCAGTGAAAAGAGAGACAGCGCTGCAGGAACATTGTAACTGCGTCAAACTGTCAGCTCGGGCACTTATTTGCCTCTCGTCTGCCAGCCAGGCAGCGCGCCTGCACAATGCACATTTATACTTTCCAGTAAAAACTCTCAACTCGCCTTCATTTGTCCTTCTGGAAGGAAGCAGGGAGTTCATTTTGAGTTCAGGAGATGAGATAACGACCTGCATTCATACATTGGTCTAACAGTCAGCACCATGCACATTTCTCTATACTGGCGAGTCACTGATAAGATCAGATGTAGAAACAGATCACTCACAGCTCTGAGCTAATAATGTAACTAGGATAATGAAAACAAAACAAAACAAAAACAAAAACATAGACTCTGCTTTTATGGATGTCTTGAATGGATTATTAACAGGGTTTGCTGTATGGTAAACAGATTTGGTGTCCACATTTCTTTTAAAGAGGTATTTATATCTCACAATCTGAGAAAAATGTACTGCTTTTTATTGCAGATACTATTCTCAGAATTGGGAGTTTCTCATCTCCGTAGCTAAATTGCACAAGCCCTCTGCATTCCAAGTGAAGGCTATCTAGTTGTCTCACCCTCAAGCCCATGTGTTCGAATAGCACCCTAATGCCCATAACCAATCCATCTGATTCCTGTCCAAAACATCCTCACAGAAACTGATTTGAAACTGGAACATTTTATGGGATTGTCTGCTAGTAAAAAAATGTCTGGCAGATGCCTGTTTTCTGGGTTAGGCGACTTCCCACAGTGACCTCAGCCCTGAGTGCTTCTATAGCTGAATTGACTCGGGGTTTTGAGCTGCAGAGGGAAACTGTGGGTCACTTGAGAAACACCAGGGCCTCAGATAAATCGCTCAAAACGGGCCAAAGAAACAGACACGAAAGCAAACACCAGCCCTTAAAGATACAAATCAAGTGCTGATTGTGCTTTTCTATTCATGGATGAGTGGGCGGTGTCTGGATAAGATCATCTGGAACTCAGTTGATTCATGCACTGGATAATCTAGACCCCCATGTGCTGCCCGCAATTGACATCACCCTGATTTCTAAGGGTGGGACTCGTTGATGTGTGTCGAGCTAGTGAGATCAGCGTTTGGAAGACTTCTGCTGAATTTTGGAGCAGGTGCCCGCAGAGAGGCCCACGAAGTTGTGGAGCAGGAAGGACCCCCAGCAGCGGAGAATCGGCTCTTGAGTTGCCTACACGACATGACATTCAAGTAAAAATTACTACATAGCAGGCATTCATTGCAGCCATAGGGCCACATGGGTATTAGCCTTGGATGAACAATAAAATAAATCAGTATCATGTGTCACTGGGGTATTTTTGGGGCCTGTGGAAAGGCCAATCAGCTTATTTCTGGAATTGTTTTATTGGATGAGAAGCATTTACTGCAGCTGTGACTAAACAGCTAAACAGGAGTAGGATCCAAAAGCCACAGATACGTGCAATGTTTAATTTATAGACCACGTTTGAAGTGGAAGCAGCATGCTTCCAGCCAACCAAGACTAATCACAGTGAACTCAAGAAACATGTAGCCAAGTTACACAATATCACTATTACACAGCAATGCATTTAAAATACTGCTGCTTGTAGGGATAATAGAGGCTTTCATCGGTAATTTGTCTCAAATCTAAGGAAAGAAATTATTTGGACAGGCAGTAATGTACACCACGTCATGGCATTGTTATGTAACAGCTAGGATGTTTCATTCTAAACTATTTATTCAACTGATGTGCATGAATTTGGTTCAATCCAGTCTGAGGAATGCAGTTATGTGAAATCAGTAACTGAAGAAAATGGCACTTAGGTAAAACCACCATTTTTTTTTAATCTCTGGAGAAGATAATTCCTATCATGCCATTCCACACAGTCTTGCCGGATAACTTCCGCTGCACCCCACTATTGGTGGGCAGAGGTCCTAATCCCCGTACCCAAAGCAAAATGCTAAATATGATGTGTCACAGACTCTGTCCAGATGTTGGCCTGCTGCAGCTCTGCACCTGCTGCCAGTACAAGCCAGCTGAGAGATTGCACTGCTTGACAGACACTCACCACTTCCATCCAAAAAAGTGCCTCACTGCTCTTCTTTTGACCTCAGCTTCCTCTCTGAGTCAAACCTTCGAGGGACCACAGGAGTCCTGTTGAGCACCGCCAACTCAGGCGCCACAGAGCCTGAGCTGGGGCTCCTGCCCAGTCCCATATTCATTGTTGGCAAGTGAGACATAGATCATCATCATCTTCTCCAAGCTCTGTTGCTGGCTCAGAGCAGAAAACATGAGTTGCAGGGGTTTCTGATTACCTCGTATTGATAGGAAATCCTTCATTGAAGATGAGGCGTTCAGAAGAGGACAGAATATTATAGCAGTCGCAAATAGTTCAAGATTTCTTCCTGTATCCTATGACACATTGTATGACAAGATAGCAAACCACGAGCAGCTTTGTTTATGCCTTGAACTCACTGCTAAGGTCAGCATTCAATACTCACTGCTGATTTGTGGAAAACCTGTTTCTACAATATTCTTGCTGTCATTGTGGTGTGTTAGTGTGCATCTTACTGACACTAAAGCCCAGACAATACCAGATAATTACTCATAAAACCAGAGAGCAGAAGAAGTTTAAATACCGAGTGTTAAATGAAAAGCCAGAAGACGGCCAAATGTATTTTTGTTTTTCCTGAAGGGGACATACCGCAAGTACTAGCTAATTGATTGCCATGTGTTAACAGTTACATGGCTCCACTCAAATAAATGAAGGAATCTCTGTATGTACTTTTATGTAAAAGAAAAAAAAGTTTTCACAGGACTCTGCAATTACGAGAAAAACTCAGTTCACCCCATGTTTCAGTAGCATGTGGAACCACCTTTATTAGCAGTAACTTTATCAGGCTCTTTCATCACTGAGGTGGAATTTTGGCCCACTCTTCTTTACAACGTTGCTTCAGATCATTGAGATTTGTGGGCATTTCTTTATGCACAACTCTCTTAAGGTCCCACCACAGCATTTCAATCAGGTTGAGATCTGGAGTTTGACTGGTTCTTTGCAGCACCTTGATTCTTTTCTTCTTCAGCCATTCTATTGTAGATTTGGGATCCTTGTCCTTTTGGATGACCCAGTTTTGCCCAAGTTTTAGCTGGTGACTCTAGAATACTTTGTTATACAGAGGAGTTTGTGGTCGACTCAATGACGGTGAGGTGCCCAGGTCCTGCTGCAAAGGAAGTCGACATCATTACCCCTACACTACCAATGCTTGACAGTTGGTATTGTGCTGTATTTGGCTTTTTTGTGTGCATTGTTCCAGAAGTCTTGTAGGTTGTTCAGATTGTTTTGGTTTCTTGTCCTTTGTTTCCTTTTAAGTACGTTTAATCATGTTCTCAGTTTTGATGCTTAGTTCTGTTCTTCCTCAGTGTGTCTGTGTTCCCAGTGTTGTGTCAAGTCCGCATTTCCGTCGCTGTGCAGTTGGTTTCTGTTTTACTTTGTCAGTAATCTTGTGCTCTGTGTTTAGTTTACTTCCTTGTCTTGTTTGTTATGACTACTTCCAGCTCTGCTCCCCACCTGTTGCCTGTTCCCTAATTATCCCTTGTATATATATATATATATATATATATATATATATATATATATGGTCTCAGTCTCCCCCTTGTTGTTGTTGTGGCTGTGTTTCCACGCCTCTGCCTGCCATGCGCCTAGTGTTCCAAGTTAGTTTTCCCAGTCTAGGTTTTCCTTTGTTTAATAACCTGCCTTCTTTGTTCGCTTTTGTTTCAGCCACAATAAAGGCCTATTTTTGTACATTTATGACTGCCTGCTCCTGAGTCCTGGATTTGGGTCCTCACCTTCACGCATGCCACACGGTCTGCTCCCACGCACCGTGACACAGATGAAACTTTGCAAACCTAAGCTGTGCTGCCATGTTGTTTTTAGAGAGAAGAGGATTTCTCCTGGCAACCCTGTGAGAGGATGACTGAACAGTGGAAGTAGAAATAACAGGGTTTTCAACAGATTGATAGTCTAGTCTCTTTTTATTCCCCCTTTCTTCACAGCAGTGGATGAGGGTACTACACAGTGCAGATTGGTTGGCCAATCGTAAGAAAAAATGAATCAAATTAAGGAAATACTGTAAAGGTCAGGCAAAACTCTTTCATACCACACTTTTATTATTTCATATCTGTTATAGTCACAAATTTCCCCATCGTGGGCTCCTTAAAGTTTTATCTTATCTTATATAAAAATATAAATTATATAAATATTGCAGGGACAGACAAGCAATAATTTGAGACATTTTAGCAGCTTGAGTCAGAGTAAACCGCAGCACTGTTTAGTATCTAAGTAAAAACTACTGAGTTAGGAAATCTTCACCTTTTTTCTCAAGAATATTCTAAAAAACTATGAGCTACAGTTAACGAGAAAGTCATGAATAGCTAGCAGATTATAGACAATCCAGTCATCCTCTGCTGGCTGTGTAGCTTCTACAAAAAACCCCAAAAACATTCCCTTGGTAAACGTTGTCTTAGAACACAAAACAGTTGCACAGTGAAGTAAACTTTGAGTCACTGTCTCTGACACTTGGCAGAGAGAAGGATGGTTTAAACATGAGGAAGGAAGGAGACATAAAAACAGCAAGGCACTTTATATTGTAAGGTAAAGACCCAACATTATTAGAGAGAAAACCCCAACAATGAGACAATACCCTGTGAGCACGCACTTGGAGACAGCGGAAAGGAAGAGCTTCCTTTTAAGAGGAAGAATCCTCTGGCTGAACCAGGCGGTGTGTAGTTAAGATTTTTTTTTTTTAACCTGTGATTTCAAAAATAACCTTAGATAAAACAAAACAAAAAAGTATACACCCACTATCTTTTCACAGCAGTTGTGACTCAGGGGGTAGAACAGTCTACTAATCAGAAGGTCAGTGGTTTGATCCCTGGCTTCTCCAACCTGAATATCAAAGTATAATTGGGCAAGATACTGAACCTCAAGTTGCCCCTGATGCTTCCATTGGTGGGTGAATGTTACGTTAAAAGGCATAGGGAGAAAAAAAAAAAACACTTTTATGAATGGGAGAATGATGTTTGTAGTAAGAAAGCGCTCAAACTGAGTAGAAAAGCCTCATATAAGTACCAGTCCATTTACTATAATCTCATTTGTAAAGAATATCCCCTTGCATTGTTTTTTTTAATTCATAATTTTTTATTTAAAATAAACATTTTGGTTAGAGAGGGTCAGTCACTGACAGATATTCGGAGATTGGTCATTAGGGGGTTTAAACTAATCTAACCCCATGCATGTCTTTGGACTGCAGGAGGAAAAACTCCACACAAACAGGCCCCAAGCTTGATTTGAATGCAGGAAATTCTGTGAAAATTAAGCCAATGCAGCCAATGTGCCTAAAAACCTGCATTCTATCAGAAGGCCACCAGGTGGCGATCATTGTGGAGGCAAAAAGACTGCATCCTACAGAAGTCTATAGGAAAACAGGTTTCTGACTTGACCGCTGTAAACACTTTGCTGCTGAGTTAATGGGGTCAGTTACTCATTTTGGGTCATATTGAATAAAAAATTGTGTTTCAAAAGGGAGGCTTATCTGTAGTATGAAACTGCATGCCCAGTGGCCAATGAGCGTGTGGTTTCACAGTAAGACCCGCATCTCCATTGAGCATCTATTTTCCAGCTGTCTTGTCTTCTCTCGCTCGCTATTTTGCTCATTATACACTGCTCAAAAATGAAATTAAAGGAACACTTTTTCACTGAGTTAATTAAACTTCAGGGATATTAATTTGGTCAGTTAAGTAGCAGAGGGGGTTTTAATCAGGCCACTGATGTGAATGTCTCTAACCAAACAAACAGAAACTGAATTCATGAGGGTGGCCTTAGTGCCCGACATCCTCTTGTGGGTCCTGTGGTCACTGCCTGGCACCTTGGAGCCCAGCTGGCATAGAATACCAGGTCCACCACTGGCACCTTGTTTTTTTCACAGATTGAGAGCAGAATCACCCTGAGCACATGCAACAGATGTGAAAGGGTCTGGAGAAGCTGTGGAGAATGGTGGGTCACTGATGGTCTGGGGAGGCATATCTGTGGAGGCACGCACAGACCTCTATAGGCCAGGGAACACCACCCTGACTGCCATAAGATATCAGGACGAAATCCTTGGACCCACTGTCAGACCCTGAGCTGGTGCAGTGGGTCCTGGGTTCCTACTGGTGCACAACAATGCCCCGCCTCATGTAGTGAGAGTATGCAAGACAGTTCCTGGAGAATGAAGGAACTGATACCATTGACTGGCCCCCATGCTCACCTGACCTAAATCCAATAGAACACCTCTGGGACATTATGTTTGGGTCCATCCAATTCTACCAGGTTGCACCTCTGACTGTCCAGGAGCTCAGTGAAGCCCTGGTCCAGATCTGGGAAGAAATCCCTCAGGACACCATCCGTCATCTCATTAGGAGCATCATCCTGGAGGTCTTGGTATCCTTTAACTCCTAATTCAATTCAATTCAATTCAATTTTATTTATATAGCG
>JAMQGT020003569.1:0-11895 GCA_024447675.2 Pterophyllum scalare | reverse complement strand
CTGATTCCAAATCTATAACCAGAATTTCTCTAGCATGACAGGTTCTTGAGTTATGCACATGCCAATATTTAACTAATGTATTGCTGTACATTAGTAGAGTGTGCTAAGATTTTCTAATTGTGAACTTGAACAGAATTTAAAATTTAGGTGATTTTAGGGTGCTGAATCCAAATATGGTCATTAAAATTTAATCAGCTAAAGTTTAACTGCCAAAATTGAGGATCAACAATGCCAGAAATTTGCAGTTTCTTCTAGTGACTGCTTGATCGATTGATAGATAAAAAGAAAGTTTTAGTGCTATATCAAGTGATGCAATAGTGTTTCTGGGGCAGTCCAAAGTGATGCCAAGCTTAAAGCTGGGATCTTTGATGGACCCCGAGTCCGTGAGCTTATCAAAGACAAAGACTTTCCATCTAAGCTCAGACCCCTTGAACTAAGAGTGTGGGGAATCATTTGTTCAGGTGGGACAGAATTTCTTGGGCAATCACAAAGCCACAAACTATGAAGAACTAGTTGATGACATCCTCATATCATTTAAACATGGGTTACAGAATTTCACTGAATATTCACTTCTTTCCACCCAGTTTGGGTGATGTGAATGAGGAGCATGGTGAAAGCATGGTTCCATCAAGATATCTCTGAAATGGAGACCAGGTGCTGGGTGGCTATAATGCAAACATGATGGTGACGACTGCTGGTTTCTACATCATCAAACTTCTGTGAAGCACAAGCATTTGTCACACCTTTGAATTGGCAGCCTAACTGTGGATTAGTTTGAGAAATGGCAACAGGGACTCGAACCTGCGCCAGCTGCACAGCCAAATGGCGTACATGATCACCTGCTCATGCCCTGAGCTATCCTGGCGCTCCATCTGTGTCTTTATTTCACCAGTTGTGTGTTCATGTTGTACTTTTCTAATTAAATCATTGATCTCAAGTTTGGTGCTTGGCATTTATTGGCATAGTTACGTAACTCAAGATCCTGACATGCTAGAGAAATTCTGTTTGCATTTTCCTCAAGTAGCAGACAAAAAGGTTTTTTTGTTGACCAGTGTAATCTGCTTCACACCAGCCTGTCACTGTAATCTGTATTTGCCCATCATCCTGATTGGTTCAAATCATTCAACATTAACAAAGAACAAATACACCAGCAGCTTTCTTAGTTTTACTTGCGCAAGGAGGAAAATCCCATCCTCTGAGCTCAGCTCCCGAGTCAAGGGACGTGACCTTTCACTGAGCAAAGAGGAAGTGGGTCTCCTTCAGATCAACTTCCTTGTCACGCTTTTATTTCAGACCTTCACAGTAAAGTCACGTGGGTTACATAAACTCAGTTTACAACATGTAATAAACAGCATTCTTGGCTCTTCCCTTACCATATATGGTAGTAAGCATTCTGTGAAATGTCTGTAAGTTACATTGTATACGCAGCCTACGTGAGGGTCTGTGTCTTTTATGTCTTATATGTAAGAATGTGTATGAATCTTATATGTGTAAATGTATGAATGTGTTTCTTGCAGACTTCAAAAATAAAACAACAACGTAATGTAAACTTATAAAGACAGAAGATATGATAATTTCAATGTAAACAGAAGAATGTTCAGACAATAATTCTAACAATCCTTCTGATGTTCCATTTGAAAATGTATTCATTTATTGTCACAAATGTGAGCAATGATACTGTGATGCAAAACAGATATGCCTACAACTCAGAAGAGGCAGGATTTTTTTTCTACATGCTTTCAAAGTATAAAGTCAAACAAAAAATGGGCAGTCAACTGATACATTAGATCAGCCTGCAAAAGTATGAGTGAATACACCTAGAAAAAAAATCTAAGACTGTCAGCAGGTACAGGATCATTGAAAACAGCTTACATGAATGTAAATAAGGAATTTCTCTGCTGCTGCTTTGTTCACAGTTTGCAACTTGTACAACAAAAATTTACAGCTTAGCCTCAATATGTCTTGCTTCATTTATGTAAGAGAATACCCTGGGAATTAGCTAGAGCTTGCGTTCTGCTTCATTTTCCTACAGTGTGTTACTACTGCATATTTCAGCTCTGCCCTGGGGCAGGAACCCACTTTAAACAGCATCCCAAGCCAAGACAAGGAGTCCACTGAGAGCAGATCTGCTCACATACTTATCTTGTGCTAGGTGGACAGTCTCAGTAGCAGTGTAATCTCTCTAACAATCATGATATTGTACAACAAGAATTCCCTCTGAGAAATGAGTGACATGAAAAATGTTTCATCCTAAGATGTCTCTGAAAGCTTGATGCACTGTGCATTAAGAAAAACTCAAAAAATAACAAACAACAGTAAGTTGTGATGTCTTATCTCGACATCATTCCATTTTTTAATATGAACCTGGGTGGTCTACTACCTATCCCTGGGAGTGGACGTGGCAGTGTCTATGGGTCTCAAAAGTCTATTTTATACACATATACCTTCCTAATTTCTCTTTATTAACCCTCTCAGGTCTAAACCTAGGTCCCAACTCCAGATCTGAACCCTAACCCAATGTTTTGGGTTAGGGTTCAGAACCCTATGTTTTGGGTGGTACTTTATAGTGTAAGGTAAATGCCCTAGATTACCCTAGATGATTTCCGAATGTGGTGATGAGCCAATAACACCAGAGGACTACACGATCTTCAGTGCTGACCACAACAGAATGGCAAGAACTGTGGAAGACAAACAGCCATCTTAATGAAGTAGTCCTGGTATCTTGACTGTAAGGTTAATTCACATTGGTGCTCCATGGATGTGGACTACTTGACTGTAACAGTGCACACTGTTTATTTACCTAGTGAACTGCAACAAATCATTGTGAGTGTTGTGTACACTCCCCGAACCAGCTGAACCAGCTGCACTGCATGATCAGTGAGCATGAAAACACACTGCAGTCTCCAGAAGAAAAAAAAAATTCCAAAACTGCGTCGTTTGTGAATTCTCCCACCAGGGGAAACATTACATTGGACCACTGCTAAAGTAACATCAGAAAGGCATACACTGCTAAACCCAAACCCCATATGGCAATCATGCTATAAACCACCTACACCAAACAGCTAAAGGTCAGCTCAGTCACAGTTAGAAATATTTGCACACGGACTGAAAGTGCAGCGGCAAACTTGTCTACATACATGAACATCTTTACAGATGCAACAGAGAATATTCACAACTACATGGAGGTGTTGCAGAACCATTCATGTCTTCTTAAATCAAAAGCCCTGGTTTATGCAGATGAACATATAAAAATCAGGCAGAGGCATGAGATTATCAAGTCAGGGGAGGGAAAAAGGCATAGAAATGGGCCCAGTACAACCTGAGCAGGTCCTTGAGAGAAGCAAAAGGGACACTTTCCCAAAAACTGTAAAACGTCTACCTGCAAAACAAAACATGCAGCATGTAAATGGACTAGTTCTTATATAGCACTTTTCTACTCTGACTAAGCACTCACACAACACATTTACCCATTCATACAAGCACTTCCATGTGTAAGTAAACTAAGTGCTTTTATTGTCTAGCACATTCACACACATACATACTCCAACGTTTGCCTTGGAGGGCAACTTGGGGTTCAGTATCTTGCCCAAGGATACTTTGGCACGCAGCCTGGAGCAGCCAGGAATCAAACCACTAACCTTCTGATCAGTAGGTGACCTGCGCTACCTCCTGAGCTACAGCCACCCCATGTAGCAGAATAACTACAGGAAAACAGTCCTGAGATCAGAGGTGCCTCCCTACCGGATAGCCTGAAATGTTTCTATGCAAGATTCAACTAGCTCAACACTGATACCCCCACCAAATGCCCGTCTAATCATGTGAACTCTGCTTTCCAAGTGACACACGCACTGGTCCTGAAGGCCCTAAAGTAGGTGAACCATGGGCAATAGGCCCTGACAGAGTATCACCAAGCTCAATTGTGTATAAACATGTATAGTCTCTAACAGATGCAGAAGTGCCACACATATTCAAAACATCCATCATCATTGTGGTCCTCAAGAAAACAGATTATTACACCCTGAATGACTTCAGACTAGTAATACACACACCAGTGGCCATGAAGTGCTTTGAAAAGCCTGTACTGTCACACATGCATTTGGTAGTACTCCACCCACAAGCTTTAGAAGATCTTCATTTAGCCTCGAAAAAGTTTGTTGCTATATAAAAAAAAGCCCTCCGTAAAGCTAGGACATCTTACTCCATCCATGCATTCACTTCCGCTTATCCTTTTCAGGGTCACGGGGGGAGCAGGAGCCTATCCCGAGAGGCAGGGTACACCCTGAACAGGTCACCAACCTGTTGAAAGACCAACACATCTTACTATTCATCATTAATTGAAGAAAATAAGAACAACCCCAGGTTTGTTTTCAGCACTGTAGCCAGGCTGACAAAGAGTCAGAGCTCTGTAGAGCCGAGTATTCCTTTCACTTTAACTAGTAATAACTTCATGGATTTCTTTACAAATAAAATTTTAGACATTAGAGAAAAAATTATTCAAAACCATCTCCAAGATTTATCTTCATGTTCGGCTGCTTTCAGCACTGCTGGTATTTGTTTAGACTCTTTGGCTCCAGTTGATCTTTTGGAGTTAACTTCAATAGTTACTTCCTCCAAACCATCAACATGTTTATTAGATCCCATTCCTACTAGACTGTTCAAAGAAGTCTTTCCAATTACTGATGCTTCAATCTTAAATATGATCAATCTGTCTTTATTAGGTGGCTATGTACCACAGGCCTTCAAGGTGGCAGTAATTAAACCGCTACTTAAAAAGCCATCACTGACCCAGCTGTCTTAGCTAATTATAGGCCAATCTCCAACCTTCCTTTTCTCTCCAAAATCCTTGAAAGAGTAGTTGTAAAACAGCTAACTGATCATCTGCAGAGGAACGGTTTATTTGAAGAGTTTCAGTCAGGTTTCAGAATTCATCACAGTACAGAAACAGCATTAGTGAAGGTTACAAATGATCTTCTTACAGCCTCTGACAGTGGACTCATCTCTGTGCTTGTCCTGTTGGACCTCAGTGCAGCTTTTGATAATAATTTTTTTTAAAAACAGAACACATTTTTTCTGGTTTCAGCCACCTTAGGAACAGAAAATCCTGTTGTAGCTTCAGAACATGCAGATTGGGAAGCTTGAGTTACTAATAGCTCAGTAATTGTTTGTGAATGGGGAACACCACAAATTGCTCCAGAGCATGAATTGCTTGTGGTCTCAGTTTTTTCTGAGACCTTCTGGCTTGAACTCAAAGCAGTCAACCACATCTGCAGACTCAGAAGCACAATTAACAGTTCCAAAAACATCTGATTCAAAAAAAGGAAGGGTTTCAGGGGAAATAACACTCTGACTCACAGACATGGATTCTTCTGAAGGTAGAATAGTAGGAGCAAGCTACGACAATGGGGACGTGACAGTGAAAGAAAGAGCCAACTCCCGGGCTTGCACCTGTTCTCTCAGGTCTGTCAGAGCTCTGTCTAAATCTGATCCCCTAGGGTCCTGTCAAAGGTGAGGATTATTCCTCATAATAGCATTCATCACATTTACCAGCTGCATCACAGTCTGGTATGGTAACTGCTCCGTCGCAGACCGGAAGGCTCTGCAGCGGGTGATGAAAACTTCCCAGCGCATAACCGGTCTATCACTCCCCACCATCGAGGCTGTTCACAGCAACCGGTGCCTGGGGAGGGCACGCAGCATTGCCAGGGACAGCTCTCACCCAGGCCACAGACTGTTTATCCTCCAGGAGGCACTACAGGTCCCTACGTTCTCGAACCAGCAGGTTCAGGAACAGCTTTTTCCCCTCAGCTGTCACCCTGCTAAACTCTACACAGAGGTGACCCCCCCCCAAACTGACTGAACACCCCCCACACTAAAGACTAATTACACTCCGCTGTATCTGTATATACATATTTATTTAACCTTATATTTAAAAACCTCATAATCTAACAACTGTCCATAACTGTCTTTATTGTAAATACATTCATCTTCTGTATATTTTATAGTTATTATACAGTATATTCAATCATTCCTGCAGTAATACTGTGTACATATATTTAAATATATTTTAGCATATATTATATAGTATATTCAGTTCACATCTGCACTGCCCATGTACATACTTTGCACTTTTCTACTCTGCACTTTCTGGTTAGATGCTAAACTGCATTTCGTTGTTCGAGTACTTGTTACTGTGTTCAATGACAATAAAGTTAAATCTAATCTAATCTAATCTAATCTAATTTAGCCCCAATAGACAGAATCTGGAGGTCTGGGGATTTGGCAATGCGGGTGACGATCGCAACTGCCCTATCTAGATCCTCGCAGCTAAGTCCGCTGGGTCCATATTATGGTTGCATTGTTCTGTCAGGGTTTGCTGTGTAGCTGGTGAGGGATGGACCCAAAATGCAGGACTCCAGATGGAACTTGGTTGGCTTCAGTTTTATTGCTGGAACAAATGACAAGCCGAGCTGGAGTGGGCCAGCATCATAAACAGAAAACAAACAAAGAAACTAACTGACTGACTGATTGACAGACAGAGAATACCCAGCTGGAGGAAAACCAAAGACACGACAAAGGGCTAGGGAAAACACAGACAATATATACACACGAGGTAACAAGAGGAGAGCGGAAACATCCGAGTAGACCAGGTGAACAGACTTATACTAACAAGACAAAAGGAAGCAAAACTAAACACAACACGCACAGAGCAGAGGACTGGCAAAATAAAACAGGAAGTGACCTCATGAAATATAAAAAATACAACACAGAAGACTTGACAAAGGAGGCTGACATACAGGGGGAATCTAAACATGTGATAAATGGGAAAACACAGAACAAAGGACTCAGTAACTAAATACCAGTAACTAATAAACACAACCAAAAATATAACAAAAACAGAACTACACCAAAACAACTCAGACAGGTACTCAGGTTAGTCTTGTAACTACAGCTTGTAACTGAACACTTTCCATGCTAGCATCAATTACAATACATTTTATGCCAGCACAGAGAAAAGAGAGGAAAATGCGAGAGAAGAAAAACATAGAGGAATTAAAGGCTGTCCCAGGAGAATCCAGCCTGCATAATGACATGCATGTCTCTTTAGATGCCTCGCCAGTTTCCCCCAGTTATTTTCCTCAAAGGTGTGAAGCACTAGGGAAAGGGGATTACTGATAAAAATGGGCCTGTATTGAGTTGCTGTTTGCTAGAACATGAGCATAACTCATACCCAGGCCTCCCACTGCCTTCCACACTGCCACCACAGGGCATAGCCATTAGCTCAACGCTGTTACAAATGAGTGGGCAACAGAATCACAGTTGGGAAGGGATTTCTCAAAACATTACTTATCCAGGGACCAATTTTGCATGTGATTAAATGCAGTTAACTAATTATAGTGACAGCATGAGTTATTATTATGAGAAAATGATATGACTTACAACACAGTAGTATAAAAACCCTGGTGGTGATTTATTTGGAATGGTATCCTTGTGGGACCAGATGAGAAAAGGGATTAGTGGACATAAAATATAATAATGCATGGCGAATGAATATCCTACTTTAGTAGGCGGTTGGGGTTATCACCAGTAAACATCATATTAATGTGGCATGATATCCAGTTGAAAAAATTTAAAAGAGAAAAACTATAATATAAACTATTTGAAGCCCCTAAAAATAAACTGATAAATCTCACAGGGTTTATTCAGATATACATGCAAATTATTTTTATTTGAAAAAGAAAATTGCTCTCTCATAGAAGTGCTTTTTTTTTTTTATAGAAGTGGAAACTATTAAAGGACAGTAACTTCAGGATGAAAAATTATTTTTACTTTGAGAGTCCTTGAACCAGGCACAAAATAACCATAATGCTACATGAACAGAATCACAAAGAGACCTTCTCAGTTATAATTATACTCACGCATTAATGTCTCGATACTGAGATTGTGATGATTTTATGCTGTACAAAAGATTAACAGGACAAGAGTGCACAAACTTCATAACTTGCTTTTGAATCCTCTGGTGTTAATGATTTATTCAGCATTAAAATAATCCAGTGACAGCTGTCAGTATTTCCACTGCTGCATAGAAAACAATCACTGCTGACAATTAATTCGACAAACTTTTTTTTCCAAATGATAAACAAATATGCTTTAAAAC
Organism: Pterophyllum scalare; assembly: GCA_024447675.2. Taxonomy (NCBI): domain Eukaryota; kingdom Metazoa; phylum Chordata; class Actinopteri; order Cichliformes; family Cichlidae; genus Pterophyllum; species Pterophyllum scalare. The sequence continues at coordinate 3,740 of JAMQGT020003569.1, read as the reverse complement.
AACTCAGTTTAATGCAGTAACCTGAACTGACCAATCACATTAGGCTCCGCCCAAACAGATAAAAGTCAGTTGCAGGATGCAGCAGTGCAAACCAGACACTTGTGGGTGGCTGAGAGAACTGCCGGTTGTTGAATTTACACATGAGGAATGAAATTGCTCGGATTATGTTTTTCTTGTGTGTGACTTTTGGCACAAATAAAATTCCATACGCCAGCACATTGTACATATGGGCACTTTTATTGCCATTTTCAAAATCTGTAAATATATTTTTAGCCCCACATGTGTCGTGGTACACATGAAGTGTTCTGCAAGTAAATAGATCCTTTCTGATGTAAAAACAGCTTGATATTGTGTACATGGGGCACTGTCCACAGTAATTAAGGAAGAAGGAGGTCAGTAGAATACATTTAAAAGATGAGGTAGCCACATGATTTACCATATGATGTGACTATCACTATCTACAGCTAATACTAGCATTGGCTAGGTAGCTTAGTTAAAAAGATGCATCTGTAATTAACTATGAAATGAGATGTTCATTTCAGCTAGAGAAAACAGACTTAAAATAATGAACTTCGGAGAAAAAAATGAACAGGAGACTTCTCAGACCACCTTTTAGGAGCATTATTTCCACAGTTACACCACCAGTAGTGCATTCCAAAGTACCAGGTACTGTTAAACAAAGACAAATAACAAGAAAAAGTCTAGAAGAAAGGTAAATATGTAGAAATTAGAAAATCATGAGCATCCCTGGTTAATTATACCTAACATTAAGCCTTAAACACCAGTTATATCAACCCCCCCCCCCAACCCTCTCCCTTTTATCCTTTCATTTTTTTTGTAGCAGGCTTTAGACAGCTAAAAAGTTGTCCATGGTAAATATGTGGTTTAAAAATCATTTCCCCAATAGAAAATGTTATTTTATTATATTTAATTTTTTTTCTCCATAATTGTCTGGTAAGGGACATATACTGTAACATTTTGGGAACCACTTCAGGACACCCTACATGAGAACCACTGCTCTCTAAGTGTGTTCGCACAGTGATTGGCGACCTGTTCAGATTGTACCCCTCTTGCACTACGACAGCCAGGATAGGCAACAGTCTTCAGTGAACCTGAGGCAGGTAAGGGAGTTTTAAAAAAGAACATTTAACTGCAACCTTTAAGCAGGTAAAAACAGAATTTTTTAAATCATTATTATTTCTGATACTAATTTTTCAAAAGTGTCAAAAACTGTAGGTCCTTTAAAGGCCACTTGAGGCTGGCTACAAAAGGAAGTCAGTCCCCATAGACTCCCATGTTAAAAGACTCAACTTTATAGCAGAAATAAACATGTTTGCAGCCTGATACAAAAAACTGCCTTGGTCTCCATTGGAAGTTTTTCCCTTCATAAAGACTGCACATCTGTAACAAGTGTGCATTTTTTATAAACTGTCTGGATACTGACTAGGCTTAAACACAGGAGATGTAGGCACTTTGACAGGTGAGCCAATGTCTTCAGGGTCTGCTAGGCTTCACCTACACCAACTGAAGTCAGTGAACCAGATGTAGTTGTGCAGTCAGTGCCTTTTGAGGCATTAATAAAATACTCTGACCAATACCGTTATGCCCATAAATATTTGGAAAATAAAATTTTTTGAATATGTGCAAGGGTAGTACACCAATAACTGAAAAACAAAATCCAGGGTGAGCCAAGGCTAAAACAACAAAACAAAGTTGGCTGCATTTCAAGCAACAGCACCAGTTAATCCCTGTGCGAAACCAGAACAAATACATGCCAAACTCTCGAACTAAGCAAAGACAGTGAAAAAGTGTACAAAAGAAATGAACAGTTCACCCCTCCAGCTTCAGTGATGCATGAGTGAACTTAGTTATTTATGAAATAGACAAACCAGTTAACATGCAGAGAACCTAGCACAGCGTTTCTCCACAACACAGCACACACACACACACACACGCACACACACACACACACACACACGAACTACCAAAGGTCTGAAGACTGGACCACAATAGTGCTGCTATCAGTTGCTGCCAGGGAAGTGCTGCTGGAACCAGGTTCTCTGAAATGGCCAGCTGTTTGGACCAATCAGCAGCTGACACATTGGCAAGGCAGTTCAACCACCCAGGTGGAGACCTGCAAAGAAACTCTCAAAGATCATCCAAGGTAAGGTTGCACTCCTATATAAAACAGTGCATAGAAACCACCTCCACTATATTACAAACTGAGAAGCGTCCTCCGTTGGGTTGAGCTCAGGCGACTGACATGGCCACTTAAAGAAAAATCCCATTTCTTTGCCCTGAGAAACGTGTGGATTACTTTTATAGTATGCTTTGTGTTAGTGTGCATGTGCATTGTGAAGTGCTGTCTGAGTTTTGCAGCATTTGGCTGAATCTGAGAAAAAAGCATAACCTGTATTCTTCAGAATTCATCCTGCTACTTCTATGAACAGTCACATCATTATTAAACACTACTGACCCAGTTCCACTCACAACTATACATGTCCACGCCACAAAACTGCCTCCATCATATTAGAAGGATGATGTAGCATGTTGGTGCTTCCTTTCTTTCTCCATACCTTTCTCTGCTCATCATTCTGATACAAGTTAATCTTTGTCTCCATCTGTTTTTCCCAAACTGGGCAGGGTTTTTTAGATGGTTTCTAGTAAAGTCTAATCTCGTCTTCTTGGTAGTGAGTATCAGTGTTGTCAGTAACTCAATACTTAGTAATGTGTTACTCTAATCTGACAACTTTTTTCAGTAATGAGTAATCTAACGCGTTACTATTTGCAGTCCAGTAATCAGATTAAGGTTATTTATCCAGGTGACTGTGCGTTACTTTTTTGTCATCTTCCTCAGTACAAAGATATATTGTTGCTTTCTTCTTGCCTCTTGGGGAGTGACGTCTGGCCGATGCGACAGTTGCGTCCTGTTTTCATCATGAGGACAACAACAGCACACAGACACACAAACATAAACAATGGAGGGAGGAGAGAGATGTGCGTTTTCTAGCTGAAATACAGGCACTATTGTGAGTCTGTGCCAGCTAAAGATGACAACATCAAGGTTAGTTGTGCACTCTGATTATTGATTGATTATAATGTTTCTTAGTAACATTTACATTTACTTTAATGGATTACACAGCAGTGGGGAATAAGTTTTATTACAGTAGGAGTCTTTGTGAAAGTGCTGTAACTAAGTTTAAGGATCTAATTCCTTCATTATTATGCTCTTCAGTGCCATGTGCCAACACAGTGCAGAGCAGCTACCTAAACTCTGCTCCCAGTGAGGTAGATTATCTCATCAATAGTTTTACATCCTCATTGCGTACGACTTTGGATACTGTGGCTCCTTGAAAAGGAAAGCCTCAAATCAGAAGTGCCTGACTCCGTGGTATAATTCACAAACGCGCAGCTTAAAGCAGATAACCCGTAAGCTGGAGAGGGAATGGCGTCTCACTAAAGTAGAAGATGCTCATTTAGCCTGGAAAAAGAGTTTGTTGCTCTATAAAAAAGCCCTCCATAAAGCTAGGACATCTTACTATTCATCATTAATTGAAGAAAATAAGAACAACCCCAGGTTTGTTTTCAGCACTGTAGCCAGGCTGACAAAGAGTCAGAGCTCTGTAGAGCCGAGTATTCCTTTCACTTTAACTAGTAATGACTTCATGGATTTCTTTACAAATAAAATTTTAGACATTAGAGGAAAAATTATTCAAAACCATCTCCAAGATTTATCTTCA
>JAMQGT020003568.1:0-14654 GCA_024447675.2 Pterophyllum scalare | reverse complement strand
GTCTCACATGTTCAAGAGTTCATTACGTATTTGTTTTGCATTTTCATCTATTTCTACCACAACTTTGAAATCTCCTCAGCCCAAACCTTTAAATTATTCATCAACACTATTTTAGGGATGGACAAAACTTTGGAATCTTGCAGAGATGTGCACAATACTGTGTCCAGCTTTATGCAATCGCATTAATCTCTAAATATAAGGCATCAGGAATGTTATATTTGAACTAGAAGATATTATGATAACAATGGATTAAATGACAATATGCAATATAATGGATTGCTTATGCTTACAAACTCACAGAATTGTTACCCCATTGGCTCCCTGGAGCTTTATAGCCCTTTTGAACTCATTGTTTTGTTTTTCCCTACACTGTTTCAGCAGTTTTGGGACACAGCTGGCAGCTGTTTCCAGCTAAAAAAACTCTAAAAAAACCCCCAACAAACCCTTCATCATGGTACCTGCATGGCATCAAATTAGTGACAGACAGAAGTCACTCCCAGCTGGTGAACATATTGGAGTGTTGAGCAGCTGAAGAGCTTGATATTTCCCTAAGGAGTTGGTGGAAAGTGAGGTTGAAATATGATTCCAAATTAATGCCAGTTTTTGACAACTTTTAACAACTTTATAAAGTTATAATAATAATGTTATATATATATTCCTCGTTCCACGTTATCAAGTAAAATAAATTATTACTGCCTCAATTTTGATCAGGACATGTGCTGTGAAAATAAAATATTGTATACTTTTATCTGTGACTTTACGTCAGGGCAAGCAAGGTAAGTAGTGAAGTCTAAAATTAAAAATCAATTAAAAAATAAAAAACGCAAACGTGACCCCTCTCTTTTCAGCTCAGACAGTTCTCAGTCATAAAACTTCTTGCCTGTTTGCGTCCATCCTTTAAATTACTGCCATCTTGTGGCCACAGTTGGCCGTTGCCTCTGGAAGCAGGATTCACTCTGCTTGACTACAAACCACTCAGTGTTTTAACGGGGGTGTCTGTGTCCTGGGCAAGCTCAGAGGCCAGCAGCTTTTTTTGGGGTGTTTCCATTGTAGGAAACAGGTGAATGACCAGCATGCTAGACAAGCTGCCATTGGTTCTAGTTTCACTGCTCTGAGATCAGTTACAATATGCGCTTTACATGGAAACAGAGCTAGCATTAGCAAGTAAATGAGCTCCAGTGATTTATAATCTTAACAGATACGTTTTTCAATTACTTACCAAGATGTCCAATATGTGTAATGGAGAGGAGTTTGACTGCAGTTTGAAGAAGTTTTCAATAACTCCTTTATCATGTTAGCATAAAAAATGTTGTTGCTGGAGAACTTCTGCCATGCTTGGTTTTATAAAACTGGCAAGTTGAAAGGGTGCAGATTGCAAAAACACTTTCAGGTTAGCATCTATGAGAAACGACTTGGTCAACCAAATGTAAAAAGTTTAACCAGCTGTTTTGCTGATGCACCGCAGTCAATTTTCATTAATATTTTTAATATTTGATATTGACAGCTAACCACCTCACAGAGTGCTCAAGCTTTTTAAAGCCTTTTAAAAGCCAGTGTTTCTGACCTGTTTAAAAGCTTTTTTTTTTACTTTTCTTTTCTTTTTTTACAGATATACAGACTTCACAAGACAACCACTACAGACAAATGAGGTTCGAGAATATGATGCATTATTGTAGCATAAATGGAATATAAAGTATTTAAAATGAGCTCAACCTTAAACATCTTCAGCAGTAATACTAAGCCACATAACACCAATGGGGAACATTTTTTCTGAAGTATTTTCATTTTTGATAATTTTTGTACACTTTGGCAGTAATGCAGTTTTATTCAAGTCAGATTTATTTATATATCAATAAATCACAACAAAAGTCACCTAAAGGTGCTTTATGCTGTAAAGTAAAGACCCTACAGTATTCTGGAGAAAAACCCAACAATCGAATGACTCCCTGTAAGCAAGCACTTCATGAAGGTGGGAAGGAAAAACTCAATTTTAACAGGAAGAAACCCCCAGCAAAACCAGGTATCTACCACAACCAGGACAAGAAGAAATAAAGTTTTATCTTAAGTTTCAATGTTTTCATCATGTTTTATTCCCACTCTTGCTAAAGAAATGGTTCTATAAAATTTCTCCAGCACTTGTCATTATCAATAGTAAATTTTAGTTGATAACTACAGAAGAAACAATATTTTACAATTCTTCAGCCAGGAGTGAGTGTGAGAAAGGTTAAGACATCCATGCAGAGTGCAGCAAACTGCAGTAGGCTGTCATCAGCATATATAAAAGAATAAAATGCAGGCATCAGAAAATGGTATTTTTTTAATCAGGTCCAATTTATCTTGTATGGACAACGAGAAATGTTTTGGGGTTTTTTTTGGTGGGGTTATGGGTCGGGGTTATTGTCTCTGCATGACTTTCTACAAAAGCCACTCCATGCCACATATTCTTATCTGCTGCCCTGGTGGTTTGTGTATTCCTTTTACAAACCAAATGCTGTTTGCAGTATTTTACAGAACTGTGCAAACACCACACAGGTTTCAAAATCTATTTTCTTCCTGGCAGTGAAAATAGTTGTTGTGGTGCTCCTTATAACAGGGTGGGCGTTACAGTAGAAGGAACAAAAACAAGGGTAAAAGAGAGGAGTTGGTTAGTGATACTTATTCTTTGTTAATCCAAAGGTTTTCTTTTTGTTTATAGAACAAAAAAAGAAAATTACAATAATAATAGGCAATAATTTCAAGAGGTATACCATTAGAGCAAAAAGTTAACCTTTAGTTTCACTAGTCTGTTGACAAAGTGGGAATGGGTGAGAAAGAGAAGGCATAAATGAAACTACCCCAGAGTCCTCTACACTGTTGCCAGAATCTCACCTGCAACAATTATTTTTTGACATCAGTGAGTCATGTCTTAACCAGGCCAACCGCTCCTACGTTTAGACATACCAGCGGAGTTGAGCTCCTGTTTATGTCTTTTACTTTACGTGACAGGATATTTTTTCCTTGATAAGGCCCAATATGCCCCAGCATGCTTCGGTGCCAGATTGTAAGCTTCCCTTTAAATGGATTTATATCTGTTACTACAAATAAACGCTGTGCATTTGATCACATGTTCATAAGTTATCAAGAAAGCTTGATCTGGACGAGGTGACTGGATACATGTAATTTTGCCAGCACAAATATATTATGCCTGTAAGCACAGTGCACACTTGAAACACTGCTGTCAAAGGGAAAGCCTTGCTGCTTGTCAACCATGATTAATGTGAAGTCCCTCAAAAACAGCAAAATTCATCAGAGAAACTTTCATGAGAAAGGTTACAGCAAACACAATTCCTGTGAACGAGGACCTTGCTGAATTTCATACAGTTTTCCCCATCTGTCCCCAATCATCCCAGATGCTTTGCTTCACAAGAATTATGAGACCTTTCTTTTATAAAGAAATTGCTTTAACAGCAACCTTATAACACTCCTTGGACTCCTTAGCAGCTATCCAGAGTGTATAGATCTGTGTGTGTCAGCTATACAAGTGCTGACACAACTAAATACAGTGCCACTCCTCCTCCTCCTCCTAACACAAGGTGACCACATGTCCTGCTACACAAGTCTTTTCAAATTTGTTTGTGTCATCCCTGTGCACCTCTTCATGTCATTTCATGTTGGAGATTTTGGTGAAAGAAGCTGTTTTTTTTTGTTTGTTTGTTTTCTTTGTCTTATCTGATCAGGTTGTTATTAACACCTGTTCAGCCAGCATCATTTACCTGCGTCATTGGTGTAATTAATATTCCGTCAGGGCGATGAGAAAGTTTCCCAGTGCCAAAGGAAATGGTGACTCCAGAATAAAGAAAATGGAAGATGAGAATCAGGACCTATTATGATGGGGAACATTAGCAGAACAGCACAGAGCTGCCATCTTTCTATGAAGTGACCTTTCATGAAAAATGTGGTTACTGTCTATCACTGACCGCCATCTCTCTTCTTCTCTCCCACTCCCCTTCCTACCATCTTATTTCTGCTTTTTTCAGGATGAGAGATCTTTTTTTCACTCAAGCGTAAATTCGGTGGTGAACAACTCAGGGTTTTTGGAGCTAAGGAAAATGATTGAAAGACATTTGTCTGGAAGAGACACAAAATCAAATAAAGACCTGAGCTGACCACTAGCGTAGGGAGTGAGCTGGGACATTGGAAAATGCACCATACAAACTAAAGGGCAGCAGTACAGCAAGCAGAAGGATTCAATTGTATTGCTGTATGAAATTGAATAAAGGACACAGTATGTGCTGATGTAAAAAAAAAAAAAATTACCTGGTCAGATTAAATGGCTTAAGACTGTTCACGATTTGATTGTTAAAGATTCCGCTTTGAGAGGACAAGTGGAATAAAATGAGAAAAATCAGAGATATTTCTCTTTACTATCAAAACCACGGTGAAAACATTATCGACAATGCATCTAGTCTATCAACCATTCAGTCAGAGATTTGAGTATATTATGCAAGTAGTGCCAAATGTAGCCTAAAGCTCATTCCCTGAAGCAGAGGATTTAGTCACAGAGGTCTGGTAAACTCACTTTATCCTCAACTCAAAATCTCAGATTTTTACACTTGTAGTATTCAGCCCTATCAGACACTGACACATATGACCTTGCCTGATACAATCACAGACTTTATGAAAGATGAGCATGGCTTCAGAGTCTGAAAAGCAAAGCTGGTGTGGAATTGCCTAAAATCTGCATTCTGACAGCAGAGGCTGATTGCAAATAGAAGTCTGGTAGGATCGATGTCTAAGAGAAAATGGACCTGCTTCTCTCTTTATTTATGAACTTAAGTTTTATTTAATATTCATGGTTACTGTGTAAATTATGGACAACACAGATGATAAATCAGAGCTTTTAGGATGCCACTGCCGTATCAGTATTCAGTTTCTTTGTTTCAAAAAAATAAATAAATATATACACATATATAAAAGATGATAAAAAGCATCACATGCTAAATTAAGTTTGTGTAATAAAACAAACATTCGCAAAGAATTTGATCTTAAAGATTACCATTTCAAAACTGCTGTAATCAATATTTTAATATCAAGAATGGATTAAGTGTGAGAGGTATTGTAACAAAGTAACAAAGTCACAAAAATGACTCTGCAGTCCCCCGACTGTTGCTTTAGCCTTGGTTGTAAAACTCATAAAACTCAAAAATTTTTTGGTTTACTCTTATAGCTTTTGTGAACTTTCGGCAAGCAGCTGTTTTTAGTAAAATGCACAAAATAACTTGTTTGTACATTCGTATACAGGACTTACGTTGAGCAACCAGAAACGTGACTCAGAATTAATGCATCTATCAGTCTGGGTCTGCTGGTGTATAACTCTGCACCCCTTTTCTATGCATTCACCAAAGACTACCAGATATATATTTTAAAAATATGTCATGGTTGTAGAAATTATAGGGCGAGCATGTCTAGTGCACAATTACATTACTATTAAGCATTTACAAAATGAAATGGAGTATTTGTACATTATGGACCCATTCCTATGGGTTGTCATTGTTTGTGTGAAATATGTGTGTACATATGGCCACTTGTGAGGGAACTCTTAGTTCTACTGCAGTGAGAGAGAGAGAGAGAGAGCAAGCTCACAAAGCGGGCCACAGGCAGCACCATCGATCGGTCTCGTCAAGGTTCAGGGATATAGATGAGTTACAAAACCACCATTAATTACAAATCACTTCTGCCATGAAAGTCGATGAGAGTGAAGAGCAGCAAAAAGTCTGTATCAAACAAAGAAAAGTGATAGGGCGTGCACATTTCTCATCGATGGTGTCTTTGGCTTGGCAGGCCTGCTTACTTCACTTTTCCTCTCCAGGTTTTGTTTCTGTCTTCTTTAATTAAAGCTGGTAGTTCCTTTGCGATTATCTGCAGAGAGAAAATACATTTTCCATTTTCAATATGCATGTTCCACTGACTTATCACTGAGCACATAATCAATACACCAAGACACATGATTTATTAGAGCACATAATGGTGCAAATATTCAGCATGTGTTGAACTGTATGCTAATGTGCATAAAAGCACTAGAGCAGTGATACAGCCATGAGCAGGTGTAGGGTTTACAATGATCCACAGGCAGGTTTACAGATGGTCCTTGTCACTGCCACTTGGGAGAGTCCCTGCTGTCTCAGACAAGTTGCAGTAGAGCTGTGCTTTGCATTAAAATTGCAAACATCACCCTCTTCATCCTGACACAATCTCTCCACTGCACTATTTCTTTCTTGAAGGAAAGTGAAGTGCTCCTTTACCTTAAACTCCCCATAACCTCCACCTCATTTCTCCAGGTGTTGTGCCACTCTTTGTTTCCTATTCTCACGTCATCCTACCTTCTGTCTTTCAGCGCTGCACCTGCCTCCAGTGTTTTGTTTTGTTTTTTATAGTATTTTTGAACGAGACCACTGTCTGTGATTAATGTTTGGTGTATCTGTATATGTAAGCAATCACACTTCATCCGTAGAATCTCTACCCTTCCTGGGTCTGACAGGCAAGCCTGGGCACAGAGAGCTCGGCAGTGTCTTTTACTCTATAAAGCTGATTTCAAATACGGCCATTTCAGAAGAGATGTACTGCAGTGGCATGAAGCAAGCAGGCTAAACAGATCAACAGCTCTCACTCACTCTCTCTCTCACTTGCTCACTCAGTGTCTGCCTTGCACTGTCTGAGCCTCTGCTTGCATTCCCTTTGTTTTATTGTGACAAGACACAGCAAGTCATGGCTTGAATACCAACATGATAATTTCTTGACAGTCCCCCTTTTATTTGTCTGCTATCACCCTGATAAGATGATTTTCACTCTCTGGGTTTGTTTTGTCTTGGCAGAGATGGCCTGGAAGACTAAGCTCATCCTCTCTCGCTCATTTTGTCTTTCCATCAATTGCGGTTCTCCTATCTTCCAGACCATTCTGCACACGCATTGCTTTGTGTATGAGAAAGAGTCCTAGTGCATAAGATGATTATAGGAAGATGCCACGCAGAGGAGAAATGTGTCCAGCCAAGCTCACACCAAAGAGAGAATTATGAAATACTGGTGTGTGAATGCTGGGTTACGGGCATGTTTCTTCATCATTTAATGAGAAGACAGTAAAAGTCTGATGTCCATTATTCTGAAATTTCCTGTTTCTCTTCCTATTAACACACTCCTGAGGGATATTTGGAGGATGCTTTGTTGTTTACTGCTGTCTAGTATAATCACTTGTGTGTAATATGAAATAATAATTAATATAACAGACAATCAGCTGTGGTTCGAAACTGAATGCAAAATTAACATTCTGGAAATCACTGGGTAGAAACCCAAAGATGACTCATGCAGAAATTAAAGTGGGTCAGGATATGATTCTCCAGAAGCTTATTTCAAAATTATGGCCATGTTATGCTACCAAAACCCTGCATGGTCTCAGCAATGTGTGGTGAGCTGAATAAAACACTATAACAGGTTAGTAGTAGCCTGAAAATTGGATACATTTTGCTTGATAAGCTTGCACAATAGCCCATTAAATTATTGTAGGTCACAAAACAAAAGGCCTTACAGAGAAGTTTGAAAGCCACTCTAGTGGGCTGGATAAAAATCCAGAGCCCACCTGAAAGCAGTGCCAGACATATTACACATAGGGCTGCAGAATAGGATTTAGACTGGACATTTTGGCACACCAAGCAGCACTCAGAGCAAAGCCTACATAGCCACAGAACAAGCGTTCCCCTGGTGTCTCCTTCCAGGTCTGGAACAGACGTTAACTGTTCTCATGATGGTGTCAGGTGGCTAAATTGATCGATGTTAAAATATCATTCCCTGTGACATTAGTGCTTTGGGAAGGACAGAAAAAACTGTACATGAAAATGTACTCTGTTTACATGACTTCCGACAAGGTAAAAGGACGCCCTTTGATTGCTTTCGCTCAGTCGGAATGACAAAATCAATAGTGCTGTACTGCTCATATACTCATCAGCCTTCATGTTAAGGTATACAGAGTTATTAACCCCCACCACTTCACTGCACACTTGATTCTCCTTGGTATTATATCATTACAGAACATCTAGTTCTTCTTCTTCCGGGTGCTCCCTTTAGGGATGGCCACAGTGGATCATCTGCCTCCAACTCACCCTGTCCCTAGCATCCTCCTCTGTCACACCAACCCTCTGCACGTCCCCCTTCACTACATCCACAAATGTTCTCTGTGGTCTTGCTCCTTTCCTCCTGACTGGCAGCTCCATAAGAGGACTTCGAGTTGTGTTAATGTAAGTTCACTTTGCAAGAAGTGGCACTGCTAACATTAGAAAGTTGGCAGAAACTAGGCAATTATAAAATTGTGACATTTTCCAGTTTACAACATTTAATTGAAAGCCACAGTTTGCATGGAAAAAAATCTGACCGATCTAGCAGAATAAATAAATAAATAAATAACTGACTGAATGCATTTGCCCTTTTATTTGTCTGATACTCAAACATAATTTACAAACCCTGCTAGATATTCCTACAAGTTTTACATAGACTTGTAGGTCTACGATTTGATTCTCCACCTGTGAGCACCATAAATAATATACACCTACAGGCCGCTTTGTTAGGTACACCTGTTCAACCACTAGATAAAACAAATATCTAATCAGCCAATCACATGGCAGTAACTCAATGCATTTAGGCATTTAAGTGATTTAAGTGACTTTGACTGTAGTATGGTTGCTGGTGCCAGGCAGGCTGGTGTGAGGATTTCAGCAGTTGCTGATCCACTGGGATTTTCTAGCACAACGAACTCTAGGGTTCACAGAGAATGATCTGAAAAAAGAGAAAATATCGAGTGAGTGCCAGTTCTGTGGGAGAAAACGACTCATCAATGCCAGAGATCAAAGGAGAATGGCCAGATGATTTTCAAGCTTATTGGAAGGAAATGGTAACACGGTCACTCAGTAACTCAGTCATTACAACCAAGGTGTGCAGAGGAGTATCTCTGAATGCACAGCATGTTGAACTTTGAAGCAGACTACAGCAGCAGAAGACCACACTGGGTGCCAGCTAAGAACAGGAAACTGAAGCAATTTGCACCAAAATTTGGCAATGGGAAAACATTGCCTGGCCTCACGAGTCTCGATTTCTGCTGCGACATTCAGCAGGGTCAGAATTTGGTGTAAACAACATTTAATAGTATAGTATGAATGGTCCAGGCTGATGGTGGTGGTGTGAGGGATATTTTATTCTCACACTTTGGGCCCCTTAGTACCAACTCAGCAACCTTAGTACCAACCTGAATATTGTTGCTAACCATGTCCATCCTATTATGACCACAGTGGACCCATCTTTTGATGGCTGCTTCCAGTAGGCCAAAGCACCATGTCACAAAGCTCAAATAAGCTCAGAATGGTTTCTCGAATATGACAATAAGTTCACTGTACTCAGATGGCCTCCACAGTCACCAGGTCTCAGTTCATCCGAGCACCTTTGGGATGTGGTTGAATGAGAGAGTCACATCATGGATATGCAGCTGATGAATCTGCAGTAATAAGCTATATAAGGCTGTCATGTCAATATGGACCAAAATCTCTGAGAAATGTTTTCAGCACCTTGTTGAATCTAACATTACAGTGTGCTAAACTTGCATTAAAATATTCTGTGCAAACAATATATTAGTAAAATATTTTAAATATCCACAATAAAGCATGGTAATCCTTTATTTCACTAGTGAAAACTAATTGCATCAGTGGAAGTATACACTGCGCAGTCACATTCAGTGAGCATTTAAAATTTGTTTAGTTTCAGTGAACGTATTCATTTGTGGTTTGGACTGTGTCTCGTGCTGCTGCATTCCAAAGTCTCAGTTAAGAGGGTGTGTAAAATGTGAACGATAATAAAAATCACACACACAAGAAAAGAGCATACAAAATTTGATTTGGCTACATTTTCTTTTAAAATGGCAGGAGCAAAACCTGCAGCCTTGTGAAAGTAAAAAAAAAAAAAAATTAAAAAAATTAGAGATAAATGCTGCGTTATGCGCACTGAAAGAACTGCACAAAGCCCATATGTCACGACATCTTCCAATGACATCTGAGGTAAATTTTACAGATGTTACCATCTGCCGCGTTTTCCTCTGTTGCCAAGAGATGGCAAGAAATGAAGAGGGAAAATGGTACATTGTATTAAATGAAGACATGCTGCTAAAAAGCACTAATGTCATACTGTGTTTGACCTGTTCTGATATAAACACTACATTTCTGAGAGTAGGCAAGAATATCAAGCAATATGAGACAATTATGCATGTGATGTGCTGGATACATCATAGTAATCTCTATTTAGAAAAAAAAAACATAGCTCTGTGATTCATGCATGTGTGAAGGTGAGTTTCAAATCCAAATCTTTGATACACATAATACTGTCATTGCAGCCCATTTTTTCCCCAAATGAAGCAAAGGTATCCATCTGTGGTTCATAAGATACCACAAGACGCAAGATTGCAGGCTACTCACATCCTGTTATGTGTGTTAAAGAAGAGGGTCTTTGGTCACAAGGATTCTGTAATCCACTGAGGGACTATAGCAGCAAATCTGAAAATAACTCACTGTCACACTTTGACCTGTGGAATAACAACAATAACATTTTAGGGCTAAAAAGAGCTCTTAAAAAACAAAGAAACAAACAAACAAAAACAAAAAAAACAGAGCAGAGGTGACAATACTGCAGAGTGGGACCTGGCAATGTAGAAAGAACCTGGCATTCCCTGTTCATCATGTTGATTGGAAGGATCAATTCTCATTTGTTATTTCCTTGGTTTTCCCTTGGGCATATTTCAGGATTTTGTTCTGGGAGTTTTACATTTAGCATTTCACATAATCCTACATGCAAACAGAAAAAAACTATTAGTCAGTGGTGCAAACAAAATCAGTCTTTTGTTGAATCTATGCTTTTAGAATAGACAAAATAGGATATTATCAGAGCCTGCAGCCTGACTTTCTTGCAGTACCTCTCAGACCTGTTAGAGGGCAGTGTAGCTCTATGATACAACCGGGGCCACCAATGGGGAAAAAAGATTGGTTTCTCTGAAATTCTATCCCTCATTAGGTTCCATGCAGTGCCTGAATTACTTGCTGCATCTATCCATCAAAGTCCCTCTTTCTGTATACTGCTCACATTAAACACAGGTACGGTGCCTCACTGGATGAATGCAGGGAGAAATCTGACCTCATTCCCAGTCCCATTTTGCTCTGGCTCGTCGCCTGTGGAGGCATTCAACGTTTTTTTTTGTGTGATTGAAATGGTATATTCATAAAGTTGCAAAAGTTTCTGCAGAGAAGACTGACAGACTGAACGGTGTGTTTTTGTTTGTTTTCACCAACTCCATTTGTGTCCACATCATATTGTTAGGACTGTTGCACTATATTCAACACAGGGGGATTGGGGAAATACATTTGGAATCTAAATCTCCAGATATTCACTTGCTAATGTTATGACAGCTTAAGTTATTCATTCTGCAGCAGGATATGGAAGTTGACACAGCAAGCTGAAGTTCATGTCTCCAGGCTCTACCCCCGTCCACTTGACTCCCTGCTTTGTCATGAAGACTTAATTCATAGAGATGAGCAATCATCTCTGGGGTGAAAGTGCAGCAAGTGCACCGACCCTCTTGTTGGCCTGTGCCACAAAGATTTCCTTAACCCGTAACACTAAACTAATCTTCATAATGGTTCCTCTTGGTCAGATAAGCAATTTGTCCATGTTTTGATTGATTAGTTTTCCTGTTTCATCCAAGTGTCCTATCAGATATGCAATAAAAATGAAAAGCTTAAAAATTCCCAACCAGTGAAGCTTTATGAGGTGTATGCAGATCTCTTCTGTAACCTTTTCATCAAGTGCATCAGAATACAGTTTAGCTCCGACATAAAGTAAACTCCAGCTGATGTATTGAGATTTTAATTTAAGTTATTTTTCTGGCAGTCCTCTTTCAGGAGAGAGAACAAAAGGTCTCCATGTTGTTCCTCTTCTCTTCCCTTGCAGTTGATAATCAATGAAGGGACCCAGCTGCCAGCTATTGACTGAACCAAGATGAATGACACTGCTCCCAAAGGGTCCATTTGAATTTTGACAGGCAGGATTCAGAAGTCCTATCCCTTCTTTGATGGTGCCAGGAAGAAGGCTTTGCACTGACACACTGGAGGTAATACCAAGTGCTGATACAGGGCTATGACAGGACTGAAATACATTAAGTAGCAGAGATCATGTATAGGCAGTTTAAATCACTGCATATTACACGTATTGAATCCTGCTTTTGCAGCTGTATCTTTTCTACAGGAGAAAGGAATCGATGGTGAACTGAACTCACAGCACAGTTGTAAGCACGTAAACTAAATGTCAACAGAGGAAAAACAGGACTCTCACCTGCCTAATAGTGGGGTTCCAAAAAAAAAAAAAAATCCTCCAAAAAACTGCCATTCTCATTTCTCGACGCTGTACATCTGCTCATGCTTCCTCGCACTTTACTTCAGTGTGACCTTTGTAAAATCAGGATGAAAGCTTTCAAAACATGTTTTACATATGTCATACATCATTTGTCTTAGGAGTGACATGACCAGAATTACGTGGCTGCATATCGGCTTCAATCTGCAGCACTCACCCTGTTGTGTGTGATGTTCTGTGTTTGGCTCCCATGCGAGGATCTTGTTAATGCTGTAGCAGGCTGGAGACTGGCAGATACACCTGCTTGTCATGGATGATCACCCTATTCTGGGCAAACAAACTAAGCTGCCTGTAGACCCAGTAATCCAGCAATATTACACATTAATAAGACTCTACAGTATGACACCTTCGGATTAAAATTATTTTTCCTTTACTGCACATTCCCTTGCTAAGTATGTAGTAAGTAGAATGGTTGTCAAGTTCATATCGCAGACCTAAAAAATGGCGGTGTAGGAAAATGAGTTGTAGCATTAGTGAAAGTAGAAACCTTTTTCATTTCACCTTCACCAGGTTCCTTTCTCTTGGCGAGGGCTGGATGCAGTGGTTCTCCATCTGCTCCTGTCTTGGGCTGCCTCAGAGTAAAACCTAAGAGCTTTTTTTTTTAAATTTTAGCATTTGGCTAAAATATTTTATCAAACAGGCTTGAAAGTTAGGATCCTCTTTTGGTGTACCATGAACATTTTCATGTTTTGATTTCTCTCATCAGAATGCTAGACAAGAATGGTGAATTATCAATATTCTCAGAATCAATAATATCAGTGTTCAGGTTCCCTGATGGGCAGAAACAAATGCCATCATACGGCAGGTAGAAGATGCTGAAAATGGACCAAACTCTCTCAGATCCACAACACAAGGTTGGTCATTAATATTGCCGTGTGGCTCGGATAGCATGCAATGAAAAAGTCCTGATCTTAGTTGGTCTGAGAGCGAATCTTTTTGAAGAATTCTGATTTTTATTGTCTGGGACAGTGTGAGCCTGTGGACTGCTGTGTAAACCACAAATTTTAAAAAAATGTAGCTTGAAGATGTGCTGCACATGAATAAGCAAAGAGACTGAAAATCACCACTTATTATTTTTGGGGGCTTGTGTCTATAAAAAAAAATAGAAACATGCCAAAAAGCCTCAATTAATGCCGCCGACGCTTGGACATGGAAACAGGATTGATATGTAAAACGTGAACAGTGCACAGGAGAGATGTAAACTGTGTGTAATTATTAACTATAAAATAATATGAAGAAGAAGTGTAATGAATTGTTGTAGCCCAGGAAATTAGTTTCCACACAGGACACAATAATACAGGTTCTTGCATTGCTTTAATGACAAAGAAAGACAGAAAGAATTAAACACAAAAAAAATATGCAAAAAATACACAGAAAATTATGCAGTGTGTCTGGCTACATGCAGAAACAAACAGGAACAAGTTAATGCCAAGCCCAAACCACCAAATAATAATAAAATGTCTACAGGCACTTACATTTCACAGCAGTTTTGCTAACTTCACATTTGGAGCTCTATGGAGACTACACACTTAGTGTCTTGCTACACATGTGGAGACATGATGGTCTTCAGCCTGCTCAGCAGATATTGGTCACTAACACCAACAGTAAACAAACATATACACCCTCCTGTTAAAATATTGCCTGATAACTTCTTTAAAGTATTGATACAAGAATATTTCAACACATTACTGGCATATTTACCAAGTAATTTACAAATCAGTTTTGCATCATCGTACTCTCCAGATTGGTGCAGACCAAATATGAACCATAGCCCAAAATGCACTTGGCAAAATCTTGAAAGGGTAACCACTGTTCTTTGCAATGCTGCCACCTTGTGCTGGAAGTTTGTAAAATTAGGCGACCTTTTGCCAGTACATTTACAATGTACAGTCTTACAACCATAAATCAAACTGACAAAGAACGTGTTTACTGGCAGCCTAACATCCCAAGACAAAACCAGATGGAAACTTCATTAAGAAATTAAGTTATATGTACCCCATGCATTGGAAATAAACCACCCAAACACAGTAGCAACAATTGTGAAAAAAAAAAAAAAAAAATTAAACTTGTGGCAATTATAAACACATGAACTTATTATATGGAAATGGGGAACTTGGTAAGATAAAATTCTGAGTTCATCATATTGAAAGCATCAGCAATACGCAACTGAACGAGTAGGTTAACATAAC